>OW240919.1:33974174-33994311 GCA_933207985.1 Pelobates cultripes | reverse complement strand
CTTGGCGTGTTCCTTTAAGATATGTTGAACTATTTCTAATTGTAATGTGACATGACAGAGTGGTTTAATCCCAAAAAACAATATTTCTAGTGACTTTTTGTAGTGTCCTTTCAGACCATGATCTGTTTGATGTAATACTCAGGAGCAACATACAAACAGGATCTGTTGAGTGCACCTGATGATTGAACTTTGGACAGGAGCAACATTTTTATTACATGACAACATCACACAGTAGCGTTCTGGATGAAATAATCAGCAAAGGAACTCGTACTCATTAATTCTATATGAATATTAGATATCGCACAGATAAGCAAAATCTGGTTTGTTTTTTCCCTGGGGTTTACAATGTCATCAGCAATCAGCTGTGTAATAATCTCACATCACAACTTTTTCAATATGCTTTAATAAATCTGTCTGTGGAATAACACAGCTTAGTTATGGTATTCCCTGTACAGTAACATTGCCCAGATGAAAATTTATTGAAATTATATTATGATAATATTTGTCACATGCGCAGAACCTCTGTCGTGACTGTTGCTGCTCGACTACAATTCATATCATCCTCTGATAGCATAACAAAGATAGAAGCTACAATTACTGCGCTCCTACCTCACCTGGTAAAATCAGTTTTAGTACAATCTCTTAATGGGAATAAAGTATTGTATGTAAATGAGTGAGTGTACAAGACTGTGTATAACATGTGTGCATTCAAACACCTTAAAATCGCATTCTTCAAGCCTGGCTTCTCCTATTTTCTAACATGACACCAGGCTTCTCCACATATCAATGTGAATGGCAGATTTTTCCCTGCCCGCTGAGACGTGGATAATATGTTGGAGAAATCTTTAACTTATTTAGCTTACACTCATGTTCCATCAAATCAGTCCAGATGTATTGTAATATGTTCTTTTGTTTTTATAGAGCTGGCTTATAATGCATGGCAGTTTAATAAGTAGACAGGGATGAATGTTGGTAAAATGTCGTTCAGTTGCTTGGAAATATTCCATGTGAACAAACGTTTCCGTAAATCTTTGCTGTTTTTTTTCTTTCTCTAATTTTTTTTATGTAATTGTACCCGATTTTATATTCCATTTGAGTAGCTACTTGTAGATCTACTTACAATCTCCTTTTTTTCACTATACATTGTTTATATTATAAATATTATAAGATTTGCAAAACTACAAGAAAAGTTTTCATTCAATTCAATTAATAGACATAGTAGGAAGGGTACAACATTAAATTAAGTAATATTTGGAAATAAAATTGTAGGTGCAAGCAAGATTGGCTAATTACATAATTACATAGTTACATAGGTTAAAAAGAGACAAGAGTCCATCAAAAATAAGGCAAAACTTCCAGTTTAAAGTGCATCCAATTTTGCAACAAACTAGGAAAAAAATGTCGTCTTGACCCCAGATCGAGAATCTATTACCTCACTAATTATATATAATATGCCTGAATATTTTGTTTTTGCAATTATTTTTCCAACTGCTGTTTAAACATCTGTACAGACTCTGATAAAACCTCCTCTTCAGGCAGAGAATCCTCATTGTTCTTACTGTAAAAAAGCCTTTCCAGGGGTGGGGGCCAGGGGTGGGGGCCAGAGGGGAGTTTAGGGCCCCCACCCATCGCTCAGTTAAATAAGTTAAAGATTTCTCCAACATATTATCCACGGCTATGTATGTATACTTTTTATTTAAAATTGTATACAACGTAACATTCTCCTTCTTTCACTGGGTAAGTATATTAGTACTGTGCTTCGGAATTTCGGCACTTCGGCACTTTGACACTTCGGAACTTCGGCAACTTCGGAACTTCGGCACTTTAGCACTTTAGCACTTCAGAACTTCGGCACTTCGACACTTCGGAAATTCGGTTATTTCGGAACTTCGGGACCTTGGCAATTCGGCAATTCGGTCATTCGGAAGTACCCGAATGTCCGAATTGCCCGAAATTCGTCTGAATTCATATTCGGACCGAAACGAATTGCACATATCTAGCGGTTAACCTCAACGTTCGAATGGGGCCAAGAGGTTAACCAGCAGCACACTTCTCTACTGGATGGCCGTCCATTCGGGAGTTTTATTTGGTAGTAAAAAAAGGGAATGGTATAGAGTCCACATGAACAGGAAAACATGAATTAAACCAGCGAATGAACGACAGACACAAGGGGAAGGACGCAACCCAGAGAAATGTTGGAAACAATGTATTGCTGCAATTGTTTTCCATATAAACTGCACTGTATACACTCTTTTCCCTGCATGGTAAAACTGTTACTTCGATAAATGCCGCTTAAGACCTCTGCGCAGGTCACCTGTTATGTGACGCTAATGTGTATTGCTCCATTCTGATTCTATGACCATTAACCACACAATAGAGAAAAAATTTATACAGAAATGAGCAAGTTGTCAGCAAAAGTGTTGATTTGTAAAATCACAAAAGTGATTTGTTGTCCACAGGTAACCCTATAAAGGTTTGCATTTATTCCGAGATTTCCAGTAGCAATAGTAATAGTATGATGTATAATACAACAGTAAATGGGGGAAATCATGCCTTAAGCCAAGCCACTAGCTGTAATAGTCATGGTTGAAATATTGTGCAGTTATAAAAAATGTGTAAATATAAAAAATGTGTCAATTAATGAGATGGGCTAAGAGTGAAGAGGACATCTCATATTCATGAAACTAGACTTATCTTAGGCGTGCTCAGCCTATTGTATAAGGGTGTGCACCCTAAAGCAGAAACACACACGCCGCGTATATACACATACTGTTGTGTGTGTGGGTAGGTGCTGTGTGTGTGTAGGTGCTGTGTGTGAAGGCGCTGTGTGTGTGCCGGCGCTGTGTGTGAAGGCGCTGTGTGTGTGTGCGGGCGCTGTGTGTGTGGGCACGCTGTGTGTGTGAAGGTGCTGTGTGTGTGTAAGGATGCTGTTAGTGTGTGCTGTGTGTGTGTAAGGGTGCTGTGTGTGTGTAAGGGTGCTGTGTGTGTGAGGGTGCTTTGTGTAAGGGTGCTGTTAGTGTGTGCTGTGTGTGTAAGGGTGCTGTTAGTGTGTGCTGTGTGTGTATGTGTGAGGGTGCTCTGTGTGTAAGGGTGTTGTTAGTGTAAGGGTGTTGTTAGTGTGTGTGTGTGTGTGTGTGTGCTGTGTGTGTAAGGGTGATGTATGTGTGTGTGCTGTATGTTTGTGTGTAATGTGTGGGTGCCGTTTAGTTAATATCCCCCTTCCCTTCTTACCTTATGTAGGGAGGGGGGACCATGCTCCTGCCTTTCCTGGTGGTCCAGTGGAGAGTGAACTCTAGACCCCTGTGGGGCTAGAGTTCACTCTTGCGAGATCTGAGCGTTGCCGCGGTAACCGCTGCAACACTCCGACCGTGCGAGAGGAACCCGGCAGAGATGGTGACAAGAGATCCCCGGGTCCTCTCCTGCCTCCCTCCCTGTCTGTGGGTTGGTGAGGGAGATCTTTGAGGCACATAGCGCGTGCCGTGGGGATTAGGGTGTGCTTAGGCACACCCGGCACACCCTGTGCGCACGCCTATGAGACTTATATAAACATAATGAATGTCTGCATGTTTGCCGAACAGTTAGTGAACTAAAGTCCCAAATATTTGTGTGGTTTTATGGTTGTTGTTAGTCTCCCACTTATCCCTTATAATAAAGATACAACATTGCTATGCAAACTAAAATACTTAAAACATCACATTGGCAGAAATATGAACGCATATGTTTGTTTTAATGTCAGTATGTGTGTGTAATTTCCCTAACAAAAGGGGGTTGACGGTGCTGCTGAGTGAAACCCAAAAATAGGTTTTACAGTTTAAATGGTGGATTGGGCCAAATTACATTTCTGCCCGGGTACCATGTAACCTAGATATGCCACTGTTCCTCTAACATTAGCCATCTTAAGGGTATTTGGGTAATTCTAAGTTTGCCAATATTTTTAAACAGTTTCCTAGCTTTTTAAAACACAATTGATTTGCAGGTAAATATGAAAACAAAATTTTGTTCAGATAAGTGTAAGCATCCTTTATAGCAGTCCAAATCTCTCCGAATGCGGAAACTCTGCTATGATAGAAGTGACTATTATACTCTGCTTTTGCAACTTGTCAACCAAAAAAGAGATAGTTGAGTATTGATAATATACCCACCATTCTCATGGATCTAGTAAGCATATATGTTTTATTCAAGACAAGTTTTGAACAATATCCCAGGTTACAGGTTATTTGTCAAAAATCCACTCACAGACATTGCTTCTGTACTGCAGATCAGGATATTTACATTTAGGCGGAGTCAAAAATGAATGTGATTAAGATTAATTAATGTATCAGAGTGTACTTATTAAATTATATGAATATGATCCACAGAGCTCACAGATGACGATGATGGAGTTATTCTTTAATTAGAAACACTCATTAAACTATTTTTTACTCTCTTTTTTCTGTGTTTTCCTCCAGCGTAATAACAACGAGACTCCTGGCGCTTCCTTTGCAATGTTCCTAAATGAAAGAAAACTGATCATAAATCATGCTTTTATTATTAATAACATGTGGGATATTTACTTTCAAACAAGAAGGAATTAAGGGAAGAAAAACTGAAAAAAAAAAACTAAATTTAATTTTTCAATTTGTCAGGAGGAAATTTATCATTGCAATTGTCCATGTGCAATATGTGATTTCGAAATGTAAATATTACGCTGGGACTGCATTTCGAGGTGGATGTGCCTCATTGTAACTTGCTTTTTTTATTTACTGTATTCTAAATGCTATGGTTGCCTTTCTCGCTCTTGTCCAGTGGACAAAGAGGAATATTTTGAGTTGAAAACACATTTTTGGTGACAATTTGATCTTGACAAACCGTGTTTATAATGTTCAAGATGAATTCTGCATTAATCTTCCTTCTGCTATGTCTTAGCCGAACACAATGAACCATCTGATATTTCATCTACTGAGTACAAATTTCCCATAAATTTACATTAATTCTGTAAATCCTCAACCCTTTGTTTCGAAACACATAACAGCCTATTCGTGAAAGACCTGCTGAGTTGTTTTTGTAATTGTATTTGCAATGTTGTATCACATAGGCCGGCAATTGAATGTAAATCGCGGAATAATGGTTACAATTTATAGAAACATATTCAGTAAAACTCTCCACTAGGGATACATTAAGGTCAGTGCTGTTTGAGCACACCTATGCACTCCAAATAAGGTGATAGACCTTGCATTCTGATAAACTTACCCAGCATGCAGTGCTAACATTGCAGTTGGGGAATTCTTGTATCTTTGGGATGCACACAGATGCTCTTTTTGGAACTTGTTCAAGCCAGGTTTCGAACAGTTTCAGTAAGAAACTAAAATCCTGATCATTTACCGACTTTTCTATGCAATAGGACTCATTTGCATGTAGACAGCTTCTGCAAAATTACATCGCAAGACTGGTAACATATACTGTATAATGCATATTCTAGATCAGTTATGGTGAATAAACAGTACCAGGAATCAACATTATCCAACCATAGGGAAATGTTTTTTTCTTAAACAAAACACTCTTATATTTCTAATAAAAACACATGAGTTATAAAATTTTGCTAAAAAGATGCTGAAAAACATCATTATTAATGGAAAGGTTTAAAAAGTGAATTAATGACATTCACCCCCTCAAATGTTTATTTATTTTTGTCAATCAGTTTTTTTTTAATTCAATATCAAGATGTACATTTCGTGTGGATCATATCACAATCGTTTTGTCTCACCTTATTTTTTATTTTTTTTAAGAATGGAGAACTTACGTCTGAATTGAAAAAAAAAGATAATATTGTAAAATAGGAAACTGGCTAGACATGGGTGTGTAAGTAAGGTTTATGTTAAACATAGCAGACCAGTCTGAGTGAAGGACAACATATAGGCGTCTAGGATAGCATCTAACAGGCGTAAGTATCACTGACTGTGCCCGATTAACACGGGGTTAGAGAAAACGTGTTTAACATGTCACCCAGGCATTGAAAGTGCCGCTGGGACTGAACGACACAAGCAAATCACCATTATTAATAACAGAACGGCCGCTCTGCAAATCACAAGTAAAATTTAAAACAAAAGATAGCACAGGATAAACACAGCAAAACCAAACTCTAGCTATGTATTGCAATAAGGCTCATACATCAGTATGATATTGTGGTGGATATGAGTGTCCGAGGAGTTCAAACTCTTTACAGAAGGAGATACTACGAATAACTTTTGGTAAGACGGCATCCAACAGTGCAGCAGGAGTGTTCACAGTCAATGCTTCAGCTAGGTTTGTGTCTCAGTTGTGGGCACTGCTGACAGTAGTTGGCAGCACAACAGGTCCAAGATAAGGTATTGAGCCTGCTTCGGACCAGCTGCAGAGCCAGCACCATGGTGTCACCAACTCGGGAACTTCTAGAGATCGAGTTGGATGGAAACTACAGAAGGCCCATCTTTACTATCTACTTCTGGAGCACTTCTATGCATGGGGGCTGAACCCTAGGTACCCTAAGGATGTCCTACATTGTTTCTGCCTAAATGTTGGTTATATTATCCAACATTAAAGGACCACTATAGTGCCAGGAAAAACAAACTCGTTTGGGCTAAAGGGGTTAAAACCCTTTCAGCCACTTACCTTAATCCAGTGCTTGGCCAGCTCGGCGCTGGTGACCTCTCTTCCCCCTCCGACGTCAGCTCCAGAGTGGAGCCGAATGCACATGTGCGGCCAGAGCCGCGCGCGCATTCAAACCGCCCATAGGAAAGCATTACTCAATGCTTTCCTATGGACGTTCTGCGTGCTCAATACGATTTGACGCTCATTGAATGTTTGGGAAGCGCCTCTAGCAGCTGTCAGGAAGACAGCCACTAGAGGCTGGATTAACCCTGCAATGTAAACATAGCAGTTTCCCTGAAACCACTATGTTTACAGCTGCAGGGTTAAAACCTGGTGGACCTGGCAGCAAGACCACTTCATTGAGCTGAAGTGGCCTGGGTGACTATAGTGGTCCTTTAATAGACCAAAAGACTAATTAGGCGAATAGTGTCTCAAGAAGGCCCTCTTGTCTGCCATTGTAATCCACTTAGACAATTAAATAGATATGGATCGAAAGGGTTCTGTTAAACTTTTGGAAACACAGGTGAACCGCTATAAATGACCAAAGTCCAGCAATGAAATAACTGTTCGGTTTGGTGACACAGAATAGATGAATATATATGTACAAAGATAAGGGAAACAAAGAGACTAGAAGCAAGAATAAGGGATAGGAAGAATACAAAAACTAAGAAAATATAATCACTTTACAGATATATTTATGTTATTTCCCAAATAATAAAAGAGAGGACAGAATCCCAGAGTTTGCAGAAGAGAAGGAAGGCAAAACAAAATTAAAATCTTTGTTTTAGATATGACATTATTAAAAAGAAAAGTAATAAAATAGACCAGCCAGGTGGGCTCATGGCAACACACACCAACTTGGAATCCCGCAAAAGAAGGACATTCTCAGATGAAAAGTTTTATTTTTTTAAAATTTTGTATTGTCTACACTAAGCATGATAAATGGGAGAAAATACCAGCAACAAATCAATGTGTTTAGATTGTAATGTAATATTGTTAAATGTTCTATATATTTATTGGGTTACATCTCAGACAACATATAATATATATTGATACAATGAAAACACAGTCAAAAGAATTTAGAAGAAAAATTGCCTTTATCAACACTAGAAGTATTGTTTGTCAATTTAACATCCTTAATGTTTTCATAAGTTGAAGGTTTACTCCAATCAAATTCAGTGTTTTAACCCCTTAAGGACACATTCCAGAAGTTTGGTCCTTATGGGGTTAAAGGGAACCAATAGACCTTGAAAAAAACCTTTGTTATTTTTGGACTATAGATTCCCTTATAACTTTGTGATCACTGTCCACCCCCCTTTGCTTGGTAAATCCAAGTTAAATAAAGTACTCGCCTGGGTCTCCTCCACTGCAGCTTCTCCTTCAGTGATGCTTCTCCTTCAGCATCCAATCCATGCATTCTCATGACAGAAAGAATGGATTGAAACTTGTCACACACAATTAAATACCACACTCCTCCAATCAAATGGTGCTATCTCGTGCATTCGATTCCAGCTTTGAGTTTCACTTAGAAGTGCCTCTAGTGGCTGTCAGGAAGACAACCATGAGGGGTGTATTTAAAATGACAGGACCACTACACCCAGACCACCTCATTGAGACAAAGTGGTCTGTATAACTTTGGTGTACTTGTAAAAAAGCACTGTTTTTGGTCAGAGTAACCATTCCTATATGGGACCCCCAAAGGAAATAAAAATAAACAGCTAAAAAAAACAGTATTCCAGCGCTGAGGCCCTGCAGTCTAATCTTCCTCTGTATGGAGGGGGCGTGCCCCCATTGGATGTATTGTCAAATGCCAGTTTTGCACAGAATTCACATTATGCACCCAGATTTCATGTTCTGCACAGACTAATAACGCTCCAATGAAACTGACGGAAGTAATGCAAACTTCTGGCAGCAGAGGGGTTAATCTCCATATGTGCAAAGTTTCATAGTGCAATATTGCGCGTACAGGCTCCCAGTACGTTGACCACTTCACATCATTGAAGTGGCCATGGTGCTTGGACTATCCCTTTATTAAGGCAATGAAAGAATGTACATTTTCCTAAAGTGCTACCAGCCATGATTTTGTACTGAATGATATATAACTGTGTGCATACGATATCTCCGAGCTGAGTTTTAACATATTGTGTGCTCCATTTATGTATTCCATGTGCTTTTAGTTTCCGTCTCGCACTGTAGAACTGCAAGATAAAAGAGCTACTTTCTAAGACTCGGCTGATGCAGTAATGCTGCTGTAAAGTTGCTTTCAAACTCCTTCTCGTCAAATAATACCACATCCTATGAGGTGCTAACTTTACCTTGGTGTTAAATGCACTCCAGAGTAATCCCATTTTTAAATCGCACATCATTTTACACAGCTGCTGATATAATTAAGGCTGTCAGCCTTTTATTACAGACTTAACGTATTTGCTACGATGGTTGATAAAACAGAAATATCTATAAAAATAAAGAATACAAAAAAAGTAGTTTTTTTTTTAATGCGAGAAATGCTTTTCTCTGTTGTTTCGGCAAGTCAATGGTCATAACCGCAGGCACACACAAACAACCCTTGCACATGTCAACACTAACGCACCAGTGGCACACACAGACGTAGACCACATACAGACATAAAACTAAAAACAAGACACACATATACACACACATATAAATATATATAATGGTATTCTTTAAAGAAGCACAGCAAACACCATAACCACCACATGAACTGTAGTGGTTATGGTGCCAGGGGTACCTTGGCACCCCCACCAAGTCTATGTAATCAATTTGTTTTAGAGTATTTTGACTTGCTATCTAGATATTTCAGGGGCTGCTCCCTGACCTGGTCTCAGCTGTCAGGAGATCTGAACGCTCCTGGTTATAACTTCAGTTAGCTCTTCTGAACTACGCCCTGCAGTGAGAGGCTAGCTAAATTGGCTAAGAGCATAAGTTGATTGCTCTCAGTCAATGAGCTAAGACTTGCAACACCAAGTTTAGTTTAGACAGAGAGCCTCTGACTTGAAAGGGAGTTTGTAGTGGAGGCAAGGAGCGACACTTGGTAGACCCCAGGTAAAAAGACAAACTTTTAAAAAATGCTTTGACTACTTACACGCAAGTGGGGGCAGGGGGGCACCATGGCACTTCAGGCAACATAACCACTATAGAAATCCGCAGTGGTTATGGTGCTTGGAGTGTTCCTTTAAGGAAGATTGTCCAGCGACAGGTAGGGCACTTTTGTTTTAGTGGATAAAGTTTCATCATGGACCCAGACGCAAGTTTTTTCCTGAGCATTTTAGTGGACTTGATTTACAGAAACTAATTTATAAACACATTTAAAAAGCATAAAGACACCCGTGGACTCATTTGCATAAATAAAATCTGACCCACCAGAATGAGGATAGTGGCTTTTGATCTTTTACCCCAGGGACCCATAATATGCATAGTGGACCAGCTTGGACACCCAGTCTTCAATCAGTCTAAACTAGCGAGGTGGCAGTCTGTGAGTGTGCAGAGATCACCAGTTCTCAAACGGTTGGACAAAATAATGTCGGATCGTGCCATAGGCCATTGGTAGCATATTCACTAAACTGAGCTGTATTGGTTATGTTGCTTATAGTGTCCGTTTAATTTCAGTTCTGCAAAGTATATAAAAAAAAAACAGCGCGTCTTCCATAAACCATGTTTTTGTTGTTGTTGACTAGTTGCCCCTGCATGTGGCGTGACGTCTCGCACAGAGACAGTCACAGTGGGGTCTCACTGTGACTGCGCTGGTAGTCTTCACCTCCCTCCCATGCGTGCAGCCAACACATGTTGTACACAGCCTCAGGACACAGGTATGTGCAGCCCTCCGGCCAGCTACACAGCAACCCAGCCACCTACACAGCCCCCAGCATATAAATACTTATATAAATATTTACAGTCCCCCCAACATATTTTATACAGCCCCCAGCACATATATAGCCCCCATATATTTTATATAGCCCCCTAGCACATATACAGTGCCCACCAACATATTTTTTACAACACCCAGTACATATACAGTCCCCCCAGCATATATACAGTCCCCCCACATATTTTATACACCCCCCAGCTCATATACAGTCCCAGCCAACACATTTTTTACAACTCCCAGTACATATACAGCCCCTCAGCATATATACAGCCCCTCAGCATATATACAGTTCCCCAGCCAACATATACAGCCCCCAGCATATATACATATATTTGTGTTCAGGGCCTCAAAAGCCGTAGAGTTTGGGGAATAAGACATACAGGGAAGAAACAAAAGTCGGTTGTGGTGTGCCGGAACTGACGATGCGGTAGGCCTGAAATAAAGAGGGCCTACCTTATATAAAGATAGAAGAGAAGGGGAGTGGTGGGTGGGGCAAATCGCCAGACCTGAGATGGTAGTGAGGAGGGGACTGGCGCTACTTAAGAAGGGAAACCAGGCCCCTCCCACAGCTTCAGGCCCAGCCCTCCATTTGTGTTCAGGCCTCAAAAGCCCTAGAGATTGGGGAATAAGACATACTGGGAAGAAAAAAAAATTGGTTGTAGTGTGCCGGGACCGACGATGCGGTAGGCCTGAAATAAAGAGGGCAAAAAGAGATATCATAACAAAAATTTATTCAGCCTACAAATACAACATGGAGACATTTACTTAACAGGTTCCGAAATGCTTGTGTAGGTTGAGGTATGTATCTAGTGTAGGAAATGGATTTCCATCGACCTAAGGTTTTGATGATGTGTACGGGAATATTTATTTTGGAAGCCGTGGTGGCGGCCCTGATACGGAATGAATGGACTGAGTAATTAGCCGGGTTCACACCTAACTGTACCAGTAACATTCTAACATAAAGCATGAACTTGCTAGTGGTTAGTGTTTTCCTGTGTAAAGCCAGAAGTGGTTGATTAGGGGTATTTGATTGTAGGAAAGGTAATGGTCCAAGACTTTGACGGGGCACCATTGATTGCCTGTGGGGTAATATGTGATTTTTACTGCCTGACCCTTTCCACCAGTTTTTGTGTGGTTTAGTGAAAGTATATAGTGGTTGTGTGCTTTCACTAGTTGTGCTTTTGTGACGAAGTCAGGTGAGTTAGTGTTGGTGGTGGTGAATTCTCTAGGTTGGAGAAAGCCAAAGAATGCTAAATAGATGACCATTTTGATCACGTGATTTGTCTGGGTCTCGAATGGTGAGGCATCTACGAGATCTGAAAGTGATTGGAACATGTAATCGTGGAGGGGTAGTCTAGAAGCTGAGGTGAGGAGGTGAGGTGAGTCTTTTATACCTTTTAGTATGGATTTAACCTGATAGGATGACAGGAAGCATTGTTTATCAGGCCATGTGGTGAGGATGATGTGTTTTGATCCCGGTAATGTATAATTTAATGGTGTTGAAGGATAGCTTTAGGTGGCAAAAAGAGATGAATGCTACCAATGTTCCCATGGAGAACTTATCCGTGATGTGGAACTCCAGCAAAAATCTATTGAAAATGTGAAAGGCCATATCATAGGATTTCCTCGTGTTTGCAGAAAGACCTAGGTGAGAGAGGTGACGCCCGTGAACGGCCTAGTACCTAGTAATGTAGAAAATATAACATATGCACTGGTAGATTAAAGACTGTATGTGGGCCAGAGTAACAGTAACCACTAACCAATGGGAAACAGTGAATCGCATAGATAAGAGGGTTGTTGCTCAAATGCAGGGCGCTTTGTGGGAATGAAACATAAAATGCATCTACATGATTGATTGCATACCTGTAACACCCACCTAACCGCCCCCCAAGTATGATAGGGAGATAACCGTACCTATAGTATGAACAAAAGAGACCTGGATCAACTCGAGTAGTACAATAGAAATACCTAGAAAAATAAACATGGTTTATTAATGAGTCCTAAGCACAAATAATCAGTACTGTGTTGTATTACTTTAACCAATTTAACATAGTGACAAAACTTAACTTTATCTGTGCATTATCAAAATTGACCACCAGAGGTCGACATGCCATCCTGCCATGCATAAACGCTATAGAGAAACAACCATTTCGTATGAAATTCGGATGTACTAATGATAACATATATACAAACGGCCCTTGTGATGGCTAAGGAGGTTGAGAATATCACCGATCGTTTCAAACCCCGAAACCTATGCGAAAGGTACGCGTTCCCACGACGTGGAAGGTAAGTAAATGGCGGTTTGCACGGACCGGAAGTGACAGTATGCAAATCTCCAGACCTGAGATGGTAGTGAGGAGGGGACTGGCACTCCTTAAGAAGGGAAACCAGGCCCCTTCCACAACTTCAGGCCCAGCCTTCCATATACATATATATAAATACACAGCCCACAGCATATTGAAACAGCCCCCAGCTGTTTCAATATATCATGGCTGGTTTACATAATATTTATATTTTATAAATAGTAAATAAACCAGCCATATATATATATTCTATAAACCAGCTATATAATCGTGGTTTCTACATATATATGTGTGTGTCTGTGTGTGTATGCATATATGTGTGATTGTGTGTTTATATATATATATATATATATATATATGTGTGTGTGTGTATATATGTGTTTGTGTATATATATTTATATATATATATATATATATATCTATATATATATGTATCTGTGTGTGGGTGTATACATATATATGTGTGTGTTTTTTGTTTTTGGGGGAGAGAGGATGGAAGGTGTGATTGCATGTTGTGTGGGGGGCAGGATCCCCAGGGCCCAAGCAAATGCTTGCCCAGGGTTCAGTCACTACTAAAGATGGCCCTGCTGTCAGTGAGTGTCAGTGAGTGTGTCTGTTTACATGACTGCCCCCCCTTTCAATCACATGGGAAAGGTGTTTTTACTCTCCTCTTTTTTCCCACTCCACTCACTGTGGCTGTTCCCACCTCCAGGGCTAAGATCTCAGCCTTGATCTCAGCCAATCCAATGCTTGCCCTCAGGAAAGCAATGGAAGGCTATTACACATGTGCACCAATACACAGTGCTGCACCAATCAGCATCTCCTCATGAAGATGCATTGAATAAATGCATCTCTACAAGTAAAATTAAGAGTCACGTTGAAGGTAGGTGATGCACAATGTGCAGCACTGGCCCAGGAAGCACCTCTAGAGGTCGCCTGAGTGAAAACTCTGAAAAGTCAGTGTTTACATTGAAAAGCGTGCAGGGACAGGATATAGACTCCAAAAAAAGTTACATTAAGTTGTAATAATTCTGGAGACTATAGTGTCTTTAGTGTCTTTAGAATGGTTTTATTGATGTTGAAAAACTTTACTCCTAACTATTTTAGCTGGCTTCTAGATTCCAATTAATTTTTTCAAACCCTGGTGACGGTGTATGAGATGGTAATCCTATAATCGAATACAAAACATGCTCGATACATGGACTACACGTATATCTGTTATAAAACCAGGAAAAAATGGCCATGGATGGTGAGCTAATTCGGTGGTGCAATGGGCCACTTGACTGGATTTGCCCCACAAGCCTATGGCTGCCAGCCTTACCCTGTTTGGGGCCATGGTTTTTGGTACCGACTCAGGGTTTCAGGATTGTACCGGAGAATGGTATATAGTCGCTGGTTGTTTATCTTTTCTCTGTGTGTCCTAGACTCCATGTGAAACCACAGATGCATCCTTTCTCTGACTTGGAATTTGTTGAGCTCACTTTTCTGTCTTCCGGCAACTTGTTGTTTTTCTAAAAGTTCGCTCAATGCAGCCTTGTCGCCTTTCTGTCTATTGATGGTAAGTGGATTTTGTGAGTAAGAGCCCAAGTACTCTGTATTGATTGCAGTGGTGTATTACAAAAATAACATGGCGCTTGCAAATGTGGGAATGTGGGAGGTTTGTTTAGATAAATGAAATATAATTGCTTGCGCAAATGGACCGAAGAAACAGCTCCAGAAAATTATCTGCTATAGATCTGCATTTATACTTTGCAGACAACTGTCTTCATCAACAAGAATATTCTCATCATTTGCAGGAGAGATTTCTACCCCTGGGTCTCCCAGACATCATTTTCTAATTAGACAAAAACACAGCCACTTGCTACAACACTGTCCTGCTGAATCTCATCATGGGAATGTAGTAAATAACAATGCCACGGTGATAATATTACAAATCATGTCAGTCTTTTAGAAATAGATCTGCACTGACTGCCCAAGATGACATTTCCCTGTTCCACCCTGTCTCTGATATTCTCAATTAGTTACATGCTTAATTATACAATACAACAACATTTCTGACATTGAAAAGAAATATAAAAACACGTAGACACACTATACTGTATATTAATCCTATTATGCAAGAAGGAGCTAAAGGCTCCATATTTTGTATTAGCCTTATAGCACCGGAAAAATCAATATACCTTATACAGTATATTAACATAACAACACTAGAATGATCTATGTACAGATTAACCCTATAACAGGGGGGAGCTATTCACTACACATTGTATATTATAGCACCATAACGTGAAACAGCTAAACCCTCTGAATTGTGTATTAAACCCTTTAATGCATTAACCCAAACACACCAGAAGGAGCTATGCACGCAATAATAAATATTAACTTAATAACACAAAGAATATACACACCCTATGTCTATACAATATATTTTCAATATATATATATATATAAAACAGACACTGATGCTCTCTGTGATAAATACAGTAATATGAATAAAATAGTCTACTCACATTTAATAGAGCAAGAGTACCACTCAAATATCAAAGATTGGGTGGTATAATCCCCACCAGGGATATAATGTAGAGTAGATTCTCCAGGAAATGATCCCTTCAACAGCCACTAGAAGCATTACCTCATGAAGACTTTCAGTAATTATTGCTTTTTATATAGAAGCATGTGATTCAATGCTTCTTTATGAGAAGCATCTGATTGGCTGAGCCCATATGTCCAGTGGGTCCCCCATTGAGAGCACTGAATAGATGTAAAATCAACCAGAGAGACATTGTGAGAGGAGCAGTTGCCCAATGGACACTGCTCTGTTTTGGATTATTTCTAAATCAAAGAAAGGTGTGTGTGTGGAGGGTGGGAAGGGGGGGTGGGGGGCAGTGGTGTTCATATATGTCAAGTAAGAAATATTATAAAATTAAAAATAAATATTTTCATTGTTTATAGTAGAATTATTCTTTTGGCATATTTAATTGCTGCCTTTTGGTGAATTCTCTTAAAATGTTAAATATTCTCTAGTTCTGCTTATAATATTCCTGTCTCTTGTATTTGGCAGATGAGTTTGGTCAACTGTGCCTCTCTTTAATTATAGTGAAACTGTTTATTTACATGAGCACTTTACCCCAATCTGGATACTCACAGAAATGTGTATATAATGAATCTGGTTCAATCAGTCTTGTGATACAGTAAGGTGATGCATTGTTACATAGAGAATGATATCAATTCTGTGGGATTCTTACATTAATATTCATGACAGAAACTTACTTTGTATATCTTTATTTTTGCTTGGCTTTTATGTTGCTTTTTATTTCATGTCATTTTTTGCAGTCATTATTTTAATTTATGTACTTTGAAAACTCTTCAGTAAAATGCAAGTTTTGAAAAAAGCAATATTTCTGTCAGAGATTGACCTCGCCAGTCAAATTACTGAGTGAAACACAAAAGATTATTGTTTTTCGTCTTATATATTCTGCTATTCTAGTTCAAACCAAAAACAAATAAATTGAGGCAGTCATTTTTTGAAATCTCTATTATAGATATGAATGTATAAAAGATATACCCCTCCACACACAAACACATACACACACCATATACGCACAAACACACACCTGCTCATACACACCTGCACAAACACACTATCGCATTTAAATGAGATAGACACACAAAGACATACACGGAATGACACACACACGGATATGTGCAAACACATACAAACATAAATACACACAGTTGTTATAAAAATTACTTAACCCGCATTGACAATCAGGTTTATGGTAAAACTTTACAGACTTTTAGCTATTTGCAATGAGCAAATCAAATAAAATCAATTGAAATAGCTCAACAAATGCTTTGAGTGGTTTCCCCAAAATTCAACTGAAAATGCAACTTATAATGACTTATCCAGTCTCAAAATTATACAACCACCTTAATAGAATCCTTTAAAACAGCACAAATATGCACACGGCCACATACACCTTAGTCATCGATACCTATTGCAGCACATGCTTGCGGCCTGTATACTGCAGTAATGAGCTAATTTACCATTAACAATAAAATCTGCAGGCAACACTGATAACCTAACAAAAGTATGTATACTGTTGATTAAAATGTTATGCTCTAATGAACATGTTACACGCAATGTTTAATACACAGTTGTCTGTGAAAAATAAAGAAAAACTGCACAAATATGCAAAACAGGTGTTGTCTCAAGCACACCAGATGCAACTAATCAAGGGCTTAATTAATTGCACCAGGTATGCTTGAGCTGGAACACTTGAAATACCTGAACTGGCTAGGGGTTTGTTGAGTGTCATGTTTGACTGCATGTTAGAAATAAGTCAAAAGAATAGTTCACAAAGTTAAGAGAAGAGATCATCGCCTATCACAAACAAGAAGCAGGATACAAATAGATTGTGAAGGCACTGAATGTTCCTAGAGACACCTTTGGAAGCATAGTTTGCAAGTTCAATGTTGAAGCAACAGTTGCTACACTTCCTAGACAGGGAAAAAAAGGAAGCTATGAATGGCTGCAACCAGATTTCTGAGAAGGCAGGTTGGGAAAAATCATTGAGTTACTGCAAAGGGCCTTGGTGGCAAAGGGCACTGAGGTTTCAGTGAGCACAGTAAGGCACCTCCTACACACACAAGGTTTCCATGCCAGAACTCCATGACGTACATCACTATTGAACAAAAAGCACAAGAAAAGTCAGCTCTAATATGCTCAAAAACATTTAAATAAGCCACAGAACCTTTGGGATTCTATTTTGTGAAGAAACAAAGCTGGAACTTTTCAGCCCATTGGAATAGCGGTATGTCTGGAGGAATAAAAATGAAGCATATGCTAAAAATAACTTACAGTTAAGCATGGTGGTGGCTCAGTGATACTCTGAGGATGCTTTGCTTCCTCTGGCACTGGAAACCTGTAGCATGTGGAAGGCAAGATGGATTAATTGAAGCATTAGGAAATCCTAGGAGAAAATGTCATGCCATCTGTTAGGAAGCTGAAGCTTGGGCGTCACTTTACCTTTGAACAAGACAATGATCCCAAGCATACATGAAATTCCATCAAGGCTTGGTTGCAGAAGAAGACCTGAAAAATTCTGCAGTGGTCATCACATTTATCTGACTTGAACCCCAGAGAAAATCTCTGGTGGAATTTTAAGAAGGCAGTTGCAGCACGCAAACCCAAGAATATTACTGAACTGGAGGCCATTGCTCATGGGCTAAGATTCCAAAGGAACGCTGCCAGAAGCTGGTATCTGGCTATGCATTTCATTTGCAGCAGGTCATAACAGCAAAATGTTGCTCTACTAAGTACTAAAGATGCTTGCCATGAATGGGTTGAATAATTTTGATACTGTCATTATAAGTTGCATTTTTTAGTTGAATTTGGGAAATCCACATGACGAATTCCTTGTGTTGAGCTATTTTAATGGCTTTTGTTTGATTTGTTTATTGCACACAGCTTGAAGACTGTACATTTTGACAATAAACCTGATTTTCGCTGGAGGTTGAATAATTTCGACTACAACTGTATATTACATGCTCTCCCTGAAATTGTAAAAGTCAAATCATGTTTTCGAATCATGTAATGAAAGATGAGTGATAGCTTCCATTTCCCCATCCCAGCAATGCGTGGTATAACTGCCATTGTGCAGTCAGAGGCCCTTATTTTAAGGCAACATATATATCAAATATTCTCACAATTAGTGCAAGGTACACTCTGGGCAATAGCTGCTACATGCAGACACCCTCTTTTAAATTCAACCATCTTCTGCAAATACAGAGAACAGCTGTCACCCACTAATCTCTGGGAGACTGGGATATTCATGGAACATATATATGGATGGTTAATCTCCGTTGTACATCAACCAACATAGTTGGTGTTCCAGTAGAAAAAAAAAACACTGCGGTACCAAGGGGAGACTCCAGGGGTCTCCAGGGGCTTAACCCCAAAGCACTAAGTGAAGAAAACAAAAAGAGAACTAAGTAAGATAGAGAAGTAGATACTATGTTATATTTACCTACCACTGTAGAGGTCTAGTAGTTACATTTAGGAAGCGAGAGGTAACCTATTATTCAGGCTGCTAGGTTTATATGAAGTACATGCTATTAGCTGTCCTTTCCAAATTCTCTCATAGGACTTCCTTGTAACCTATACTCTATTCATAGATATGTTGTGAGCATTCTAAGCTTCACGATATCTTTGTTTTGTACCTCTCATAATCCTTTTTAATATATGGCCTCATCTTACTTTTGTGTATATATACTATTATATCCTTTCTATTGATTCTCTTAGGAGGCAGCATTCTATATTATTATGTGCTTATTTAAGTGATCACTGGATACGCTGCCCCAGTCAGTATTTTGAGGACCCTATATAGTTTGGGATTATTGCATTACACTATTATAGGCTAGGTTGAGGTGGTAGTTTAATTTACCCTTTTGCTCCCTGTCTGATATGCTAGATATAACAGTCCTAATGCTGCAGAAGTATATAGAGCCAGATTAAATAAAGCTCACAGTAGCTATCTGCGGTTTTTTGATTATAATAGTGATATATGTATATCATATAGGGTTTATGTTCTTTCTATCTACTTTTTTTTTCTTTATTTATGGAACATGCATGTCTCAGTGTGTCCCAATAATAAAGGAAATCTGGCACTAACACTAGTTCTAACACTAAAATAAGAATATAAAAAAGAGAAAAATAATATGAACAGCAGGAGTAAATGGAGACTATACAGCGAGTAAAACTCTGTGACTACTTTTACAGCTTATATAAGTGTATACATAATAACTCACTCTTGAGAATCTCACTGTCCCCCCATACACTCTTCTAGCAAGCATGGATGTAGTCTCTTTATATAATAACATCCCTCACAAAGTAGGCCTTGAAGCCACCCAATATTTTTTAGAAAAATCATCCAAAATTACAGCGTCCCAAAAGGATTTCCTTATGGAACTATTGAACTTTATACTAACTCACAATTATTTTGTGTTCAACGGCACCTACTACCTGCAAACTAGGGGCACGGCCATGGGAAGTGCTTGTGCCCTTAGTTACGCTAATCTGTATTTAGGGTGGTGGGAAGCCACAATTTTGAAAAATACGTTACAGACAGGATTTGATAAATTCATCATTAGTTGGCATCGTTACATTGATGATGTCCTGGTATTTTGGACTGGCTCAGTAATACAGTTCGAGGAACTTGTCTCGATACTGAACATCAACACTATTGGCCTACAATTAACTCATGTCATCAGTGAGGACAGACTAGAATTTCTGGATTTGGTATTAATCTATCTCAAGGGGGTGAAGTAGATACCGAACTTT
>OW240919.1:33926010-33974074 GCA_933207985.1 Pelobates cultripes | reverse complement strand
TTTTCATAAGTTGAAGGTTTACTCCAATCAAATTCAGTGTTTTAACCCCTTAAGGACACATTCCAGAAGTTTGGTCCTTATGGGGTTAAAGGGAACCAATAGACCTTGAAAAAAACCTTTGTTATTTTTGGACTATAGATTCCCTTATAACTTTGTGATCACTGTCCACCCCCCTTTGCTTGGTAAATCCAAGTTAAATAAAGTACTCGCCTGGGTCTCCTCCACTGCAGCTTCTCCTTCAGTGATGCTTCTCCTTCAGCATCCAATCCATGCATTCTCATGACAGAAAGAATGGATTGAAACTTGTCACACACAATTAAATACCACACTCCTCCAATCAAATGGTGCTATCTCGTGCATTCGATTCCAGCTTTGAGTTTCACTTAGAAGTGCCTCTAGTGGCTGTCAGGAAGACAACCATGAGGGGTGTATTTAAAATGACAGGACCACTACACCCAGACCACCTCATTGAGACAAAGTGGTCTGTATAACTTTGGTGTACTTGTAAAAAAGCACTGTTTTTGGTCAGAGTAACCATTCCTATATGGGACCCCCAAAGGAAATAAAAATAAACAGCTAAAAAAAACAGTATTCCAGCGCTGAGGCCCTGCAGTCTAATCTTCCTCTGTATGGAGGGGGCGTGCCCCCATTGGATGTATTGTCAAATGCCAGTTTTGCACAGAATTCACATTATGCACCCAGATTTCATGTTCTGCACAGACTAATAACGCTCCAATGAAACTGACGGAAGTAATGCAAACTTCTGGCAGCAGAGGGGTTAATCTCCATATGTGCAAAGTTTCATAGTGCAATATTGCGCGTACAGGCTCCCAGTACGTTGACCACTTCACATCATTGAAGTGGCCATGGTGCTTGGACTATCCCTTTATTAAGGCAATGAAAGAATGTACATTTTCCTAAAGTGCTACCAGCCATGATTTTGTACTGAATGATATATAACTGTGTGCATACGATATCTCCGAGCTGAGTTTTAACATATTGTGTGCTCCATTTATGTATTCCATGTGCTTTTAGTTTCCGTCTCGCACTGTAGAACTGCAAGATAAAAGAGCTACTTTCTAAGACTCGGCTGATGCAGTAATGCTGCTGTAAAGTTGCTTTCAAACTCCTTCTCGTCAAATAATACCACATCCTATGAGGTGCTAACTTTACCTTGGTGTTAAATGCACTCCAGAGTAATCCCATTTTTAAATCGCACATCATTTTACACAGCTGCTGATATAATTAAGGCTGTCAGCCTTTTATTACAGACTTAACGTATTTGCTACGATGGTTGATAAAACAGAAATATCTATAAAAATAAAGAATACAAAAAAAGTAGTTTTTTTTTTAATGCGAGAAATGCTTTTCTCTGTTGTTTCGGCAAGTCAATGGTCATAACCGCAGGCACACACAAACAACCCTTGCACATGTCAACACTAACGCACCAGTGGCACACACAGACGTAGACCACATACAGACATAAAACTAAAAACAAGACACACATATACACACACATATAAATATATATAATGGTATTCTTTAAAGAAGCACAGCAAACACCATAACCACCACATGAACTGTAGTGGTTATGGTGCCAGGGGTACCTTGGCACCCCCACCAAGTCTATGTAATCAATTTGTTTTAGAGTATTTTGACTTGCTATCTAGATATTTCAGGGGCTGCTCCCTGACCTGGTCTCAGCTGTCAGGAGATCTGAACGCTCCTGGTTATAACTTCAGTTAGCTCTTCTGAACTACGCCCTGCAGTGAGAGGCTAGCTAAATTGGCTAAGAGCATAAGTTGATTGCTCTCAGTCAATGAGCTAAGACTTGCAACACCAAGTTTAGTTTAGACAGAGAGCCTCTGACTTGAAAGGGAGTTTGTAGTGGAGGCAAGGAGCGACACTTGGTAGACCCCAGGTAAAAAGACAAACTTTTAAAAAATGCTTTGACTACTTACACGCAAGTGGGGGCAGGGGGGCACCATGGCACTTCAGGCAACATAACCACTATAGAAATCCGCAGTGGTTATGGTGCTTGGAGTGTTCCTTTAAGGAAGATTGTCCAGCGACAGGTAGGGCACTTTTGTTTTAGTGGATAAAGTTTCATCATGGACCCAGACGCAAGTTTTTTCCTGAGCATTTTAGTGGACTTGATTTACAGAAACTAATTTATAAACACATTTAAAAAGCATAAAGACACCCGTGGACTCATTTGCATAAATAAAATCTGACCCACCAGAATGAGGATAGTGGCTTTTGATCTTTTACCCCAGGGACCCATAATATGCATAGTGGACCAGCTTGGACACCCAGTCTTCAATCAGTCTAAACTAGCGAGGTGGCAGTCTGTGAGTGTGCAGAGATCACCAGTTCTCAAACGGTTGGACAAAATAATGTCGGATCGTGCCATAGGCCATTGGTAGCATATTCACTAAACTGAGCTGTATTGGTTATGTTGCTTATAGTGTCCGTTTAATTTCAGTTCTGCAAAGTATATAAAAAAAAAACAGCGCGTCTTCCATAAACCATGTTTTTGTTGTTGTTGACTAGTTGCCCCTGCATGTGGCGTGACGTCTCGCACAGAGACAGTCACAGTGGGGTCTCACTGTGACTGCGCTGGTAGTCTTCACCTCCCTCCCATGCGTGCAGCCAACACATGTTGTACACAGCCTCAGGACACAGGTATGTGCAGCCCTCCGGCCAGCTACACAGCAACCCAGCCACCTACACAGCCCCCAGCATATAAATACTTATATAAATATTTACAGTCCCCCCAACATATTTTATACAGCCCCCAGCACATATATAGCCCCCATATATTTTATATAGCCCCCTAGCACATATACAGTGCCCACCAACATATTTTTTACAACACCCAGTACATATACAGTCCCCCCAGCATATATACAGTCCCCCCACATATTTTATACACCCCCCAGCTCATATACAGTCCCAGCCAACACATTTTTTACAACTCCCAGTACATATACAGCCCCTCAGCATATATACAGCCCCTCAGCATATATACAGTTCCCCAGCCAACATATACAGCCCCCAGCATATATACATATATTTGTGTTCAGGGCCTCAAAAGCCGTAGAGTTTGGGGAATAAGACATACAGGGAAGAAACAAAAGTCGGTTGTGGTGTGCCGGAACTGACGATGCGGTAGGCCTGAAATAAAGAGGGCCTACCTTATATAAAGATAGAAGAGAAGGGGAGTGGTGGGTGGGGCAAATCGCCAGACCTGAGATGGTAGTGAGGAGGGGACTGGCGCTACTTAAGAAGGGAAACCAGGCCCCTCCCACAGCTTCAGGCCCAGCCCTCCATTTGTGTTCAGGCCTCAAAAGCCCTAGAGATTGGGGAATAAGACATACTGGGAAGAAAAAAAAATTGGTTGTAGTGTGCCGGGACCGACGATGCGGTAGGCCTGAAATAAAGAGGGCAAAAAGAGATATCATAACAAAAATTTATTCAGCCTACAAATACAACATGGAGACATTTACTTAACAGGTTCCGAAATGCTTGTGTAGGTTGAGGTATGTATCTAGTGTAGGAAATGGATTTCCATCGACCTAAGGTTTTGATGATGTGTACGGGAATATTTATTTTGGAAGCCGTGGTGGCGGCCCTGATACGGAATGAATGGACTGAGTAATTAGCCGGGTTCACACCTAACTGTACCAGTAACATTCTAACATAAAGCATGAACTTGCTAGTGGTTAGTGTTTTCCTGTGTAAAGCCAGAAGTGGTTGATTAGGGGTATTTGATTGTAGGAAAGGTAATGGTCCAAGACTTTGACGGGGCACCATTGATTGCCTGTGGGGTAATATGTGATTTTTACTGCCTGACCCTTTCCACCAGTTTTTGTGTGGTTTAGTGAAAGTATATAGTGGTTGTGTGCTTTCACTAGTTGTGCTTTTGTGACGAAGTCAGGTGAGTTAGTGTTGGTGGTGGTGAATTCTCTAGGTTGGAGAAAGCCAAAGAATGCTAAATAGATGACCATTTTGATCACGTGATTTGTCTGGGTCTCGAATGGTGAGGCATCTACGAGATCTGAAAGTGATTGGAACATGTAATCGTGGAGGGGTAGTCTAGAAGCTGAGGTGAGGAGGTGAGGTGAGTCTTTTATACCTTTTAGTATGGATTTAACCTGATAGGATGACAGGAAGCATTGTTTATCAGGCCATGTGGTGAGGATGATGTGTTTTGATCCCGGTAATGTATAATTTAATGGTGTTGAAGGATAGCTTTAGGTGGCAAAAAGAGATGAATGCTACCAATGTTCCCATGGAGAACTTATCCGTGATGTGGAACTCCAGCAAAAATCTATTGAAAATGTGAAAGGCCATATCATAGGATTTCCTCGTGTTTGCAGAAAGACCTAGGTGAGAGAGGTGACGCCCGTGAACGGCCTAGTACCTAGTAATGTAGAAAATATAACATATGCACTGGTAGATTAAAGACTGTATGTGGGCCAGAGTAACAGTAACCACTAACCAATGGGAAACAGTGAATCGCATAGATAAGAGGGTTGTTGCTCAAATGCAGGGCGCTTTGTGGGAATGAAACATAAAATGCATCTACATGATTGATTGCATACCTGTAACACCCACCTAACCGCCCCCCAAGTATGATAGGGAGATAACCGTACCTATAGTATGAACAAAAGAGACCTGGATCAACTCGAGTAGTACAATAGAAATACCTAGAAAAATAAACATGGTTTATTAATGAGTCCTAAGCACAAATAATCAGTACTGTGTTGTATTACTTTAACCAATTTAACATAGTGACAAAACTTAACTTTATCTGTGCATTATCAAAATTGACCACCAGAGGTCGACATGCCATCCTGCCATGCATAAACGCTATAGAGAAACAACCATTTCGTATGAAATTCGGATGTACTAATGATAACATATATACAAACGGCCCTTGTGATGGCTAAGGAGGTTGAGAATATCACCGATCGTTTCAAACCCCGAAACCTATGCGAAAGGTACGCGTTCCCACGACGTGGAAGGTAAGTAAATGGCGGTTTGCACGGACCGGAAGTGACAGTATGCAAATCTCCAGACCTGAGATGGTAGTGAGGAGGGGACTGGCACTCCTTAAGAAGGGAAACCAGGCCCCTTCCACAACTTCAGGCCCAGCCTTCCATATACATATATATAAATACACAGCCCACAGCATATTGAAACAGCCCCCAGCTGTTTCAATATATCATGGCTGGTTTACATAATATTTATATTTTATAAATAGTAAATAAACCAGCCATATATATATATTCTATAAACCAGCTATATAATCGTGGTTTCTACATATATATGTGTGTGTCTGTGTGTGTATGCATATATGTGTGATTGTGTGTTTATATATATATATATATATATATATATGTGTGTGTGTGTATATATGTGTTTGTGTATATATATTTATATATATATATATATATATATCTATATATATATGTATCTGTGTGTGGGTGTATACATATATATGTGTGTGTTTTTTGTTTTTGGGGGAGAGAGGATGGAAGGTGTGATTGCATGTTGTGTGGGGGGCAGGATCCCCAGGGCCCAAGCAAATGCTTGCCCAGGGTTCAGTCACTACTAAAGATGGCCCTGCTGTCAGTGAGTGTCAGTGAGTGTGTCTGTTTACATGACTGCCCCCCCTTTCAATCACATGGGAAAGGTGTTTTTACTCTCCTCTTTTTTCCCACTCCACTCACTGTGGCTGTTCCCACCTCCAGGGCTAAGATCTCAGCCTTGATCTCAGCCAATCCAATGCTTGCCCTCAGGAAAGCAATGGAAGGCTATTACACATGTGCACCAATACACAGTGCTGCACCAATCAGCATCTCCTCATGAAGATGCATTGAATAAATGCATCTCTACAAGTAAAATTAAGAGTCACGTTGAAGGTAGGTGATGCACAATGTGCAGCACTGGCCCAGGAAGCACCTCTAGAGGTCGCCTGAGTGAAAACTCTGAAAAGTCAGTGTTTACATTGAAAAGCGTGCAGGGACAGGATATAGACTCCAAAAAAAGTTACATTAAGTTGTAATAATTCTGGAGACTATAGTGTCTTTAGTGTCTTTAGAATGGTTTTATTGATGTTGAAAAACTTTACTCCTAACTATTTTAGCTGGCTTCTAGATTCCAATTAATTTTTTCAAACCCTGGTGACGGTGTATGAGATGGTAATCCTATAATCGAATACAAAACATGCTCGATACATGGACTACACGTATATCTGTTATAAAACCAGGAAAAAATGGCCATGGATGGTGAGCTAATTCGGTGGTGCAATGGGCCACTTGACTGGATTTGCCCCACAAGCCTATGGCTGCCAGCCTTACCCTGTTTGGGGCCATGGTTTTTGGTACCGACTCAGGGTTTCAGGATTGTACCGGAGAATGGTATATAGTCGCTGGTTGTTTATCTTTTCTCTGTGTGTCCTAGACTCCATGTGAAACCACAGATGCATCCTTTCTCTGACTTGGAATTTGTTGAGCTCACTTTTCTGTCTTCCGGCAACTTGTTGTTTTTCTAAAAGTTCGCTCAATGCAGCCTTGTCGCCTTTCTGTCTATTGATGGTAAGTGGATTTTGTGAGTAAGAGCCCAAGTACTCTGTATTGATTGCAGTGGTGTATTACAAAAATAACATGGCGCTTGCAAATGTGGGAATGTGGGAGGTTTGTTTAGATAAATGAAATATAATTGCTTGCGCAAATGGACCGAAGAAACAGCTCCAGAAAATTATCTGCTATAGATCTGCATTTATACTTTGCAGACAACTGTCTTCATCAACAAGAATATTCTCATCATTTGCAGGAGAGATTTCTACCCCTGGGTCTCCCAGACATCATTTTCTAATTAGACAAAAACACAGCCACTTGCTACAACACTGTCCTGCTGAATCTCATCATGGGAATGTAGTAAATAACAATGCCACGGTGATAATATTACAAATCATGTCAGTCTTTTAGAAATAGATCTGCACTGACTGCCCAAGATGACATTTCCCTGTTCCACCCTGTCTCTGATATTCTCAATTAGTTACATGCTTAATTATACAATACAACAACATTTCTGACATTGAAAAGAAATATAAAAACACGTAGACACACTATACTGTATATTAATCCTATTATGCAAGAAGGAGCTAAAGGCTCCATATTTTGTATTAGCCTTATAGCACCGGAAAAATCAATATACCTTATACAGTATATTAACATAACAACACTAGAATGATCTATGTACAGATTAACCCTATAACAGGGGGGAGCTATTCACTACACATTGTATATTATAGCACCATAACGTGAAACAGCTAAACCCTCTGAATTGTGTATTAAACCCTTTAATGCATTAACCCAAACACACCAGAAGGAGCTATGCACGCAATAATAAATATTAACTTAATAACACAAAGAATATACACACCCTATGTCTATACAATATATTTTCAATATATATATATATATAAAACAGACACTGATGCTCTCTGTGATAAATACAGTAATATGAATAAAATAGTCTACTCACATTTAATAGAGCAAGAGTACCACTCAAATATCAAAGATTGGGTGGTATAATCCCCACCAGGGATATAATGTAGAGTAGATTCTCCAGGAAATGATCCCTTCAACAGCCACTAGAAGCATTACCTCATGAAGACTTTCAGTAATTATTGCTTTTTATATAGAAGCATGTGATTCAATGCTTCTTTATGAGAAGCATCTGATTGGCTGAGCCCATATGTCCAGTGGGTCCCCCATTGAGAGCACTGAATAGATGTAAAATCAACCAGAGAGACATTGTGAGAGGAGCAGTTGCCCAATGGACACTGCTCTGTTTTGGATTATTTCTAAATCAAAGAAAGGTGTGTGTGTGGAGGGTGGGAAGGGGGGGTGGGGGGCAGTGGTGTTCATATATGTCAAGTAAGAAATATTATAAAATTAAAAATAAATATTTTCATTGTTTATAGTAGAATTATTCTTTTGGCATATTTAATTGCTGCCTTTTGGTGAATTCTCTTAAAATGTTAAATATTCTCTAGTTCTGCTTATAATATTCCTGTCTCTTGTATTTGGCAGATGAGTTTGGTCAACTGTGCCTCTCTTTAATTATAGTGAAACTGTTTATTTACATGAGCACTTTACCCCAATCTGGATACTCACAGAAATGTGTATATAATGAATCTGGTTCAATCAGTCTTGTGATACAGTAAGGTGATGCATTGTTACATAGAGAATGATATCAATTCTGTGGGATTCTTACATTAATATTCATGACAGAAACTTACTTTGTATATCTTTATTTTTGCTTGGCTTTTATGTTGCTTTTTATTTCATGTCATTTTTTGCAGTCATTATTTTAATTTATGTACTTTGAAAACTCTTCAGTAAAATGCAAGTTTTGAAAAAAGCAATATTTCTGTCAGAGATTGACCTCGCCAGTCAAATTACTGAGTGAAACACAAAAGATTATTGTTTTTCGTCTTATATATTCTGCTATTCTAGTTCAAACCAAAAACAAATAAATTGAGGCAGTCATTTTTTGAAATCTCTATTATAGATATGAATGTATAAAAGATATACCCCTCCACACACAAACACATACACACACCATATACGCACAAACACACACCTGCTCATACACACCTGCACAAACACACTATCGCATTTAAATGAGATAGACACACAAAGACATACACGGAATGACACACACACGGATATGTGCAAACACATACAAACATAAATACACACAGTTGTTATAAAAATTACTTAACCCGCATTGACAATCAGGTTTATGGTAAAACTTTACAGACTTTTAGCTATTTGCAATGAGCAAATCAAATAAAATCAATTGAAATAGCTCAACAAATGCTTTGAGTGGTTTCCCCAAAATTCAACTGAAAATGCAACTTATAATGACTTATCCAGTCTCAAAATTATACAACCACCTTAATAGAATCCTTTAAAACAGCACAAATATGCACACGGCCACATACACCTTAGTCATCGATACCTATTGCAGCACATGCTTGCGGCCTGTATACTGCAGTAATGAGCTACTTTACCATTAACAATAAAATCTGCAGGCAACACTGATAACCTAACAAAAGTATGTATACTGTTGATTAAAATGTTATGCTCTAATGAACATGTTACACGCAATGTTTAATACACAGTTGTCTGTGAAAAATAAAGAAAAACTGCACAAATATGCAAAACAGGTGTTGTCTCAAGCACACCAGATGCAACTAATCAAGGGCTTAATTAATTGCACCAGGTATGCTTGAGCTGGAACACTTGAAATACCTGAACTGGCTAGGGGTTTGTTGAGTGTCATGTTTGACTGCATGTTAGAAATAAGTCAAAAGAATAGTTCACAAAGTTAAGAGAAGAGATCATCGCCTATCACAAACAAGAAGCAGGATACAAATAGATTGTGAAGGCACTGAATGTTCCTAGAGACACCTTTGGAAGCATAGTTTGCAAGTTCAATGTTGAAGCAACAGTTGCTACACTTCCTAGACAGGGCAAAAAAGGAAGCTATGAATGGCTGCAACCAGATTTCTGAGAAGGCAGGTTGGGAAAAATCCTTGAGTTACTGCAAAGGGCCTTGGTGGCAAAGGGCACTGAGGTTTCAGTGAGCACAGTAAGGCACCTCCTACACACACAAGGTTTCCATGCCAGAACTCCATGACGTACATCACTATTGAACAAAAAGCACAAGAAAAGTCAGCTCTAATATGCTCAAAAACATTTAAATAAGCCACAGAACCTTTGGGATTCTATTTTGTGAAGAAACAAAGCTGGAACTTTTCAGCCCATTGGAATAGCGGTATGTCTGGAGGAATAAAAATGAAGCATATGCTAAAAATAACTTACAGTTAAGCATGGTGGTGGCTCAGTGATACTCTGAGGATGCTTTGCTTCCTCTGGCACTGGAAACCTGTAGCATGTGGAAGGCAAGATGGATTAATTGAAGCATTAGGAAATCCTAGGAGAAAATGTCATGCCATCTGTTAGGAAGCTGAAGCTTGGGCGTCACTTTACCTTTGAACAAGACAATGATCCCAAGCATACATGAAATTCCATCAAGGCTTGGTTGCAGAAGAAGACCTGAAAAATTCTGCAGTGGTCATCACATTTATCTGACTTGAACCCCAGAGAAAATCTCTGGTGGAATTTTAAGAAGGCAGTTGCAGCACGCAAACCCAAGAATATTACTGAACTGGAGGCCATTGCTCATGGGCTAAGATTCCAAAGGAACGCTGCCAGAAGCTGGTATCTGGCTATGCATTTCATTTGCAGCAGGTCATAACAGCAAAATGTTGCTCTACTAAGTACTAAAGATGCTTGCCATGAATGGGTTGAATAATTTTGATACTGTCATTATAAGTTGCATTTTTTAGTTGAATTTGGGAAATCCACATGACGAATTCCTTGTGTTGAGCTATTTTAATGGCTTTTGTTTGATTTGTTTATTGCACACAGCTTGAAGACTGTACATTTTGACAATAAACCTGATTTTCGCTGGAGGTTGAATAATTTCGACTACAACTGTATATTACATGCTCTCCCTGAAATTGTAAAAGTCAAATCATGTTTTCGAATCATGTAATGAAAGATGAGTGATAGCTTCCATTTCCCCATCCCAGCAATGCGTGGTATAACTGCCATTGTGCAGTCAGAGGCCCTTATTTTAAGGCAACATATATATCAAATATTCTCACAATTAGTGCAAGGTACACTCTGGGCAATAGCTGCTACATGCAGACACCCTCTTTTAAATTCAACCATCTTCTGCAAATACAGAGAACAGCTGTCACCCACTAATCTCTGGGAGACTGGAATATTCATGGAACATATATATATATATATATGGATGGTTAATCTCCGCTGTACATCAACCAACATAGTTGGTGTTCCAGTAGAAAAAAAAACATCGCAGTACCAAGGGGAGACTCCAGGGGTTTCCAGGGGCCTAACCCCAAAGCACTAAGTGAAGAAAACAAAAAGAGAACTAAGTAAGATAGAGAAGTAGATACTATGTTATATTTACCTACCACTGTAGAGGTCTAGTAGTTACATTTAGGAAGCGAGAGGTAACCTATTATTCAGGCTGCTAGGTTTATATGAAGTACATGCTATTAGCTGTCCTTTCCAAATTCTCTCATAGGACTTCCTTGTAACCTATACTCTATTCATAGATATGTTGTGAGCATTCTAAGCTTCACGATATCTTTGTTTTGTACCTCTCATAATCCTTTTTAATATATGGCCTCATCTTACTTTTGTGTATATATACTATTATATCCTTTCTATTGATTCTCTTAGGAGGCAGCATTCTATATTATTATGTGCTTATTTAAGTGATCACTGGATACGCTGCCCCAGTCAGTATTTTGAGGACCCTATATAGTTTGGGATTATTGCATTACACTACTATAGGCTAGGTTGAGGTGGTAGTTTAATTTACCCTTTTGCTCCCTGTCTGATATACTAGATATAACAGTCCTAATGCTGCAAAAGTATATAGAGCCAGATTAAATAAAGCTCACAGTAGCTATCTGCATTTTTTTGATTATAATAGTGATATATGTATATCATATAGGGTTTATGTTCTTTCTATCTACTTTTTTTTTCTTTATTTATGGAACATGCATGTCTCAGTGTGTCCCAATAATAAAGGAAATCTGGCACTAACACTAGTTCTAACACTAACACAAGCCCTAGCCCCAATTCTAACCCTAACTCTAACAATAACCCCAACAGTAACTGTAATTCGCTAACCCTAGCTTTAAACCTCCATGTACTATAAAATGGTAGAGTATGAATGGAAGAGAAAACAATGCCATGTTGAGGATTTGGGTACATTTATAAATCTTCAGTCTTGTGGTTTATTCTTATGTCTCCAGAAGATATTGCTGCATTATTTGCCATAATTCACCATTTATCATGATGCTTGCTGCCAACTTGGTAGATTTGGCTGTGGAACCTGTGCAGCGACACCTGGTGGTAGCAACAGCTATATGCAGTACCTGAAGGGGCAAGCTTGTTAAATTGCATATTCAGGTAGATTTGCATATTATGATTTCTGCAGGCAGGAGAGAAATTTCATGTTGGTTATTGTTTTCCCTGCCCATTTATTAATATGTTTATGTGTTATTATGACTGCCTATATATTTCTCCACATGATTTGGTTTTATGTATTTATTTGAGTGTGTCACCATAAGCTTTATGTATTGATCATATGGGATAGTTTCAAGTTAAAATACAACTTTGCATGTAAGTTTCTTTTGGAACTGTGTGCCCTGTGTGGTGTTTTAGGGATTCCAGCCACAGAGTTGTCATACCTGTTGGTTGGCTGTGCAATCCCTTTAGGCTTGGGACAAACCAGAGAGAGCTAGGCCTCAGAGCCACAAGTGTCTTCATAAAGATAAGAGCAATCACATTGCAGGCAGAGGTAAATTCTTTCCTGGAAGAAGGGATTCAGAGGAATAGGCAGAGGGAATTATACTTGCCTGGAAGAAGTGCTGCAGATGGGGACTATATCTGCCTGGAAGAAGGGCTGCAGTAGTATTGGCAGAAGGAATGAAGGAGAGCTGCAGCCTGGTAGGGTGGAAAAGCTCCAGAGGGTCCCCAGTCAAGCCTTGTCAACTGGTGTCTAAAGCGTTCCAGGGTCCCGGCAAGCGGCTAGGAAGTAGACTGGACAGAGGTTCTCGGTCAGAGTACAGGAGCTCCGTCACATATGTTTTCTCCAGTGGGTTGGGATGATGGTGCAATGCACATTCCCTTTCTTTGATAGGCCACCCTCCTGCTCAGTAACTGACAGCAGTTTTTAATAAAAAGAATGACCACCGATATTACCATGAGCTAAATAATAAAATGGTATGATTATTGAAAGATTGTTAGGAACTTCCACAGTTTCAATTGGGCTCTGACTTATGTAGTCCAGTTAAATTTAAAAAACTAAATGTTGGAATTATTATTCAAGACGGAGATTCATTAATGAATGCAATTTCCTGGAGTAGCCAATATTCTAATGCTGCTTTCTTCCCCCATATTATACCCAGATGTGGTATATAGTTATATAAAAGATAAAGAAGAATGGACACAATGCAACAACGAAAATTCCCCAGAGACATAAAACATTTCTCCTCAATCAGTTCGAAGTTCTTCCCTTGATTCTGTTCGGACACTTTTGTTTGACCCTATCTAGTATCTAGTCTCTTTCACTGAGCTCACATTGTGATCTTCAGCTCACTCTGAAACCTCTTGTTATTAAGTACTGTCTGGTCTTGCTGTCTCCAGGAATCCTGCTGTTTGTTCTTGCTTTGTCACAGCATTCATTAATTTGTTGCTGATTCTGTCTGAATACTTCCTGATGAGATTTTGCCACTTGCCACTTTATCGTCACTTTCAAGCATTTTATATTGAAAAGAAATAACCAGCACTTGTCATGATCCAGCTTTTAGAACATGATTATAAATGCTCTGTTTGTTGTGATATTTGTATTTCTGTGTCTTGAGATTTGCAAATCAGTCTCATACACGATATGGTGCATTAGCCCAAATATCTGGATTTTCCACAAATCACTTCTCAGAGTGAGGTGTGGGAGGCTGATTTATTCAACTTTTATTTTATTGAGAACATTTTCCATGGATAAAAATGAAAGAGTATAGAATTATGCAGTTTAGATACAATCATAATGTTCTCACAATTCTGAAAGTAAAACTTGCAGTAAATGAACTGCTAAAGACACTTGCAAATACATTGGTATCAGAAACACGTGCCTCGAAGTCAATCTATATTTTGCCCTATTATCTTGAATATTGCTCTGTCTTTAATATTGCTCCTCTTTAACTCACAAATGCTTCTTTTGCCCTGCTGTGGCAGCTGGTAAAATTGAAAGATCAAAGAGCACTGCCCCAACTTGTTGGGTACTATCCACTTAAGCCCATGGAATGCCATATCTTGTTTAAAACCATCAACATCTCCAATCATCAGGAGAGTGGAGGATGGATATTGCAGATTATTATTATTTTTTTATTATTTATATAGTGCCATCAGATTCCGTAGTGCTGTACAGTGGGTCGACTAACAGACATGTAATTGTAACCAGATAACTGGACATACCGTAACAGAGAAGTGGAGGGCCCTGCTCAAGGAGCTTACATTCTAGAGGGAGTGGGGTATAGTGACACAAAGGGTAAAAGTAGGGGTATGAAGTAGGTTGTTAGAAAAGTATTCACTGAGGGCTTAGTAGGTCATTTTGACAGTTGCAGGAAAGGAGTCATGGGGTTGGGGGATAAAAACCCGCTAACAGTTTAATTGATATGCTTTCATGAAGAAGTGTGTTTTCAAATATTTTTTGAAGGAGTGGAGATTGGGTGAAAGTCTTACGGAGAAGGGAAGGGAGTTCCACAGAGGCATGGGAGGTGCGAGCGGACAGGAAAATGAGCCTTGCCGCCGCATTCATTATAGATTGCAGCGGTGCAATCTGGGAACACGTAAGACCACTGAGAAAGGTATTGCAGTAGTCAAGACGAGAGAGAACAAGAGCATGGACCAGCACCTTAGCTGCAGATAAATCATAATAGATACCTTTTTTAACACACACTTATCAGTGCTCCTTACCAGAGGCGTCACCAGGGTGGTACAGCCCATAAAGGTATAAGGGGCCAAGGTAGCATTGCCTTACACTATTAGAAGTTGGGTGGAGCAGCAGCAGACAGCAGCTTCATGTGCAACCACAAATTTGTGAGGGTGTAGTCTGCAAAGATTGTTGAATATAACTGTGAAGAAGCTGGTGTGCCCACAGAAACCAGCTCCTTTAAAGTACACTGTAGGAGAAATAAATATACTGAAGGAGGCAAAAATAAAATTTTAAGTCCCCTCCTTTTTCCTCAGTAGTGCTTCTTTCAACATCACACCATGTTGGAGCTGCAGCGCTCAAGAGGGGAAGAAGAATGATGGAGGAGATGGAGCTGCCTTATGATGGAGCTGGGTAGAGAAAAGGTAATGAAGATGGGGGGAGAGAGGGAGCTGGGATGGACTGAGTGAGTTTAAGCTGGGGGAGAAAAGGAGATGGAGCTTTAAGAGAGCGAGGGAGCTGAAGCTCGAGAAAAGAAGATGATCTGGACAGTAGACAGGGAGCTGGGTGGGAGAAGGAGATGAAGCTGATTGAGAGAGGGAAATGGAGCTGCGTGTGAGAGGGAGATGAAGATGGACAATGGGTGCTGGAGGTTGGATGGACTGAGGGAGATTATGCTGGGGTAGAAAGGATGACACTTTGAGGAGAGAGGAATATGGAGTTGGCCAGAGGGAAATTGAGCTAGGTGTGAGAGGAAGCTGGAGCTGGAAATGAAAGAGGTAGCTGGGTGTAAGATGGAGCTGTAAAGGAGACAGAAGAAACTGGGAGTTAGATGGGGTGGAAGGGATAGATGGAGCTTGAGAGAGATTGAGCTGGGGTGAGTGATAGATAAAGCTGGGGTGAGAGGGAGAGATGGAGATAGAGTTGAAGAGAGGGAGATAGAGCTGGAGAGGAGAGGGGGATCTGAAGGGAGTGGGAGATGGAGCTAGGGGGAGAGAGGAGGTGGTGTTGGGGGGAGATAGCAAAATGGAGTTGGCGAGAGAGGGAGATGGAGCTGGGAAAGTGTCAGGATTCCTCCATATTGTCTCGGAAATCCTCCATGTTGAATTCCTTCTGATCGGCATTACCCATTTGACTTGGCATTACCCGTTTCACCGATCAGTCCCCACCCATGCGTATGACGTCACATGCTTCCCTTCATAAGGAAGCAGCGACCGCATCTAAAGTGCTCAATCAATCTTTGTGGTTTGATGTGCTCTCGCTACTATTACATTGTTGCCGCTTCCCTACAGAACTCTGCTAACCTGATTTCCTGATTGGCTTTGATCCTGACTTTGCTCTACTCAACTCTCCCTCTCAAGGAACAGACTTATCTTCGGATTCCTGCCTCTCTTCACTTACTTCAGGGAACCATAATTCATTCTACTCTGGAAAGGACGTCAACTCCCATCATTCATGAATGGAAATATAAGTTCACCAGTGATTGCAATTATTAATTGGTTCCTACCATAAGTTATATGAGAAGGATAAGGAATACTAAATTCTGCCTTCTGGGATTCCCCTTGCTATCTCTTTTAAATGTAATTTGCTAAATTTGCTCAAATGTTAATTATTATTCTTTGAGTCAAATGACTACAATCACTTCGCATACCAGGACATATTTCGTTATCAAGTTTATTTCTTCAAGTTAAAAGACTGTTACCTTGTACAACAGAAATCACTTGCTCTGTCAACTTTATATTGAAGTTTAATGGACTATACTGCTTGTTGCTAATTAAGCATTCCTAATTTCATTTGCACCCAATTATTATTTTTCTTGTGAAGTTATACTTAACTAAGATTCCCATTCTTCATGCATTATTATTTTAAAACGTTATTGCTGCAGAAGACTGCCAAGGTTAAAGTTCTTTATTTAAATAAATGTATTTTCTTAAAGTGACAGTATCTAATTAGCTTTTTCACCTGCGGTTGAGTTCCAAATTATTTTCTCACGGGAGTATTACAGAAAGAGAGAGGGAGAGAAGAGAAAGTGCTAGGGTGAGAGACAGAGAGGTGAAAGATGGACCTCGTGTGAGAGGATGATAAAGCTGGAGAGAGGGATATGGAGCAGGATAGAGGGAGCTGGAGCTGGGTGAGAGAAGGAGGTGGAACTTGGAGGGAGAGAGGAAGATGGATCTTGGCTGGGAGAAAGTAAGAGGGACCTTGGGTAGGAGAAAGTGAGATGAAGCTTGGGGGGAAGGAGGGAGAGTGAACTGAGAGTTAGAGGTTGGTGGATCTGGGGTAGATAAAGGGAGATGGAGTTTGAGGGTGGAGAGAAGGAGAGGGTGATGGAGATTTCTGAGAGTATTATGCACATATATGCATGTATATTAATACAACTGTATTCAGGGCCAGACTGGGAAAAAAATTTGGCACGGGCATTTTTCAATCAGAGCGGCCCCCTAAGTAGGGGGCGGGGCTAGAGACAAGCACGCCCCCTCTCAAAGTGAGCATGTTGGTTCAATGCGTAGAGCCCTGCTGAAGAGCTCTAGCATTAGAAAAAGGCCCTGTATTTGTTCTGCGCAGCGCAAGCAAATTTAATAACATGCTTGCACTGTGTTTGCTTTTAAATTGTCTCTGGTGTCTCCACAAGTGGGATACCAGAGGACAAAAGGGCCAGGAAAGCGTATGGTGCATGTGTTTGGAGCCTGCTTGTGGGATTGCGTGTGTGTAGAGTGTGGTGTAGTATTGTGTAAATAGGTCAATTTCATTTGTGTTTGTGGTGTAATATGTGTGGCTAGGGGCAGTGTGTGTGTGTGTGTGTGTGTAGGAGATCTAGTGTGTAAAGGACTCAGAATGTGACTAGGAGATTGTATGTGTGAGTGTGTGTAGAGGATTAAGAGTGCATATAGGGTAAGGGATCTAGCGTGTATCTGGAGCGTAATGTGTGTAGTGGTGCCGTGTGAGGGGTGCTGTAGTGTGTATATATATATATTTGGACGTATTGTATGTGTGAGGGGCGCACTGTGTGTGTGTGAGGGGTGCAGTGTGTGTGTGTGTGTGTAAGAGGGGTGCTGTGTGTGACGGTGTGTTTATCTGCTGTCATATTCTAGGTTTCTAATTTTTTTTTGTCTGTTAACTCACTGAGGGTTATTTTATTTATTATAGATATATATGTGTGTGTGTGCTGTATATGTGTGGGAGTGTGCTGTGTGTGGGTGCTGTGTGAGTGAGGGTGCTGTCTCTCTGAAGAAGCAGTGTGTGTCTGAGGGTGCTGTGTGTGTCTGAGGATGCTGTGTGTGTGTGTGTCTGAGGGTGCTGTGTGTGTGTCTGAGGGTGCTGCATGTGTGTCTGGGTGCTCCATGTGTATCTGGGTGCTGTGTGTGTCTGGGGGTGCTGTGTGTGTCTGGGTGCTGTGTGTGTCTGAGGGTGCTGTATGTGTCTGGGTGCTGCGTGTGTATCTGGGTGCTGTGTGTGTATCTGGGTGCTGTGTGTGTGTGGGGGTGCTGTGTGTGTCTAGGGATGCTGTGTGTGTCTGGGTGCTGTGTGTGTCTGAGGGTGCTGTGTGTGTCTGAGGGTGCTGTGTGTGTCTGGGTGTGTATCTGGTGCTCGTGTGTGTCTGGGTGCTGTGTGTGTGTGAGGGTGCTGTGTGTGTCTGAGGTTGCTGTGTGTGTCTGGGTGCTGTGTGTGTCTGGGGTGCTGTGTGTGTCTGGGGATGCTGCGTGTGTCTGGAGGTGCTGCGTGTCTGGGTGCGTGTGTATCTGGATGCTGGGTGTGTGTGTGGGGGTGCTGTGTGTGTCTGGGGTGCTGTGTGTGTCTGGGGTGCTGTGTGTGTCTGGGGATGCTGTTTGTGTCTGGGTGCTGCGTGTGTATCTGGTGTATCTGGGTGCTGATGTGTGTGTCTGAGGGTGCTGTGTGTCTGGGGTGCTGTGTGTGGGGGTGCTGTGTGTGTGGGGGTGCTGTGTGTCTGAGGGTGCTGTGTGTGTGTGTGTATGGGTGCCGCGTGTGTATCTGGGTGCTGCGTGTGTATCTGGGTGCTGTGTGTCTGAGGGTGCTGCGTGTGTGGGGGGTGCTGTGTGTGTCTGAGGGTGCTGTGTGTGTCTGGGGGTGCTGTGTGTGTCTGAGGGTGCTGTGTGTGTCTGGCGGTGCTGTGTGTGTCTGAGTGTGCTGTGTGTGAATGTGAATTTATTTATTTAAATATATTTTTTATTAATCATTTTTAAAAAGTTATATCCCCCCTCCCTTCTTACCTTTAGCCTGGGGGGGGGAGCCGTTCTGCAATGAGGGGGTGCCGTGCTGCCATCCTTCCCTGGTGGTCCAGTGGTGAGAGTGAACTCTAGCCTGCAGGCTAGAGTTCACTCTCGCGAGATCTGAGCATTGTCGCAGTAACCGCGGCAACGCTCAGAATCCCGCGAGAGGACCCAGTGGAGCTGCTGGTTAGAGCTCCGCCGATCCTCTCCTGCCTCCCTCCCTTCCTCCCCAGCCTGCTTCCGCCTGTAATGGTGCCTCTGGGCCGGTGAGGGAGATCTTTGATCTCCCCACTGGCCCATGGAGGCACACAGCAGGACCGGTGCTCGGATAGCGCTGGCCCTGCAGGGGCTGGCAGGGGAGATTCTGTGATCTCCCCTGCCGGCCTCGGCCCACGGCCATCGCGGCCCACTGGGCATTTGCCCGGTATGCCCGATGGCCAGTCCGGGCCTGACTGTATTATATCTATAGGTGTACATAAATATGTATAATTGTGTATATGAAGTACTAGTTGAATAATATTACACTTGTATTAATATACATGTACACACTATTTCCCTACATACTACATCCCTTATACACTCACTACAACCCCTATACTCACACTCAATATATCCCAGCAGGTAGGGCAGGGATGGCACGGACCACAGCTCTTAGTGCCTGCAAGATGGTGGTGGAATGGGGAGCAGACTAAGGGGCCCATGACTTGAACTGTGTAAGGGGCCCCAAAGCTTCTGATGGCAACACTGACTACAAGTACGAGTTTAGCGAATAAACCCCACTGTGAGACTTCACAGAAATACCTACACATTCATAGTACAGTGTGTAAGGTATATATTCATACCACAATACAGTTAATCTTCCAGTGCCCTTCCCAATCCATTGGATTATGGATCTCTCTTGCCTTGCTCTCCGTAGGCCCACAGCTCTGCTCCACCTTCCTGATGAGGCAGAGTTGGTGGAATGAGAGGCAAGTGTGGGCAGACTTAAGGTGGGCAAAAGGGGCCCAGGCCTTCCAATACATTTAATTTTGTTTTTTGCGACAAAAATTGGAAGTAGGTAGGTGCCGCTACAACTGCCCCTGTAGACCAGCCTGCCTTTTTAGTAATGTGTGCAGTCATTAACCTGCAGGGAATGCTCAATCGAACCAAGCGTCTCTGGAAGCAGTAGTATAGGCAACATCCAATGATTGTGCTACTGAATGGATAATACTAACTTTGCAAACTACACCTGATAACTTTAAATATTTGCTACAGCTTCTAAAGTGTTTCTGCAGAAACTCAATCAAGTTCTGGAAGGAACTGCCTTTTATGGCACAAATATCCTATAGCATCTTTTTCGTCAGGAGTGAAGAAAGTATGAATTTGTATTAAGGAACCGTGATCAATAAATTATTATATTTTATATGGAAAGCTGAAGAACACAAAAATACCACACTAAGTTTTAAAATAAAAAAATAGTGACATGCCTTGCATTGGACAGCTAATAAAATAATTTGGTTTAAAATGGACTTTCAGGAAGTCAAAGCAATTGAAGAAAAAACTCAGCCTCCAGAGGGGCATAAGGTCTGTTTTGTTTCGGGATATGTTTTATTACAAGTCTAAATTCTGCATCCATTTGTCAGACAAATATGAGTTATCTTACACAAAAAGAAGTACAACACAATTTCAGCAAACAACATGTGAGTCTAAAATGCAATCTACTGGGTAAACCACTACATTAAAATATTATAACCCAGGATAGGTCCTTATTTTAAAAGCTGAAGCATCTGATAAATGCCACGGGGCAACACTCTGGATAATGTTACTGATATGAGCTGATATTAGCTGAAGTCTCATCTTGGAATACAAGTAAGATTATATTATATTTATGGGGTCAAGGGGGGACCAGAGGGGCTAGATGGTGTTTTTAAAATTATAGGGTCAGGAATATGTTTGTGTTCCTGACCCTATAGTGTTCATTTAACCACAACTGATGTACTCAGCAATAGTATTTACCTGTGGAAGTGCTTACATGTCTAACAAAATTAAGAAGAAAGGCACAGGAACGATCAATATGGTTAAATATCCGTACTTGGACAATGCAAATCTTGAAAGGATAACATCTGAAGGATAGCCTAAAGGTAAAAAACGTGGTCCAACAGAAGTTTCTCCTTTGTTCTCTATTGGATATAAACTTTTATCACAGCATAGAACAATCTTTAAATGTGAACAAGAGGTAGTACCTGAATGTCTGATAAAAGATTTAATGTGAAGACTCTGCTCATCACACATAGGCATAGATGGATATTGATGAAGAACTTTGAGTGTGTTCTGGTCTGAAATAAACGAGCAGCTTAGAATCAATCTATATAAAGAATGCAGTATGTATAAATCTTCTGAAGACAAATGAATCAAGCATATATTGCAACCACATAACATTCCAGAAATGCCTTGAAGACACATTTGGTAATGGACTATTTAAAGGACACCATAATCAGTTGTAATATAAAAAAATCCAATTTGCAAGACATGATGTTGCCGTCATTATGTTCTCAGATAAAGCGGCAAAGTTTTCTCAATTCAGGGTGCCTACAAAGCAACTTGAAAGAGTCTGCAATAAAGAAGGCATTCATAACATATATGGAAGGCAAAACAAGCAGGCAACAATATATATTTGGCATTATTGAGTAACGATGCACACAATTTTGATCCAGAAAATGTCTAGTGGTGCACCACACAGATTGTTCCAAAGACAAAGACGCTTTTGTTACTGAGTGAAAACCCAAAGTCCAAAGATCTTAACCCATCTAAACATAGAATGAACACAGGAATGCCTTTACAAAACCTTAAAAATCTAAATCAAATTGGTGGTAACAATTAAAATCTCATGTTTAATATTTACCAACATATTAATGGCTGCTGATGACCCAATTATGGTGTAGAAGTGATCACTATCTAACTGTTATCTAACAATATTTTGCTGCATCACTTTTACCATTTTTGGATTGGTGAAAATGGGCCCTATACATTACATTAAACATTCAAATTTCTAACACAACCAAAAACAAAGAGGATATTTTATTTTATTGAAGTCCCTGAAGAAGTCCTATTTGTCTAGGATGAAGCGCGTAGGAAATTTTTATGTATTTTATTTTACATTTATTTTATATTAATTGTATACCTGTGAATACAATTAAATTGCATCCTGATTTGGAATATACCCAGAGTCCTGTCCTGACTTCCATATCGGTGTGTTGTTAACCATTGGGAGTGGAGGAGTTCTGGATTAGCCCACTACAATTCAAAGTGGAGGCATGCTAAGGCAACATTATGTATCTTTATTCCGTGAGTGCAATTCTGCCAGCGCACATAGCTGTATCCTATATTGTATTACACTGTTATATTTTTCTGTTTTGTAGATCTACAGCTATATCATCTGTGTTTCTTGTTGTGTTTGCTCTTAAAGGGATACTATCTAGGATATCCTTACAGGAAACTGTATACTTAAGATAAGTGTTACACCCCCTGATTCACAAATTGGTGGGTGTGTGGGAATTGTTTTTGGTACATTCAAGTTTCTACAATCACATTGAAGAGGAGTCATCATCCCTTTAAAGGAAAACTATTGCGTTAGGAATACAAACATTTACAGTCCCTCAAAAAGTGGGAGGCACATATACAAACTGTTGCAATTCCTACACCGTTCACCTGATTTGGATGTAAATACCCTCAAATTAAAGCTGAAAGTCTGCAGTTAACACACATCTTGTTTGTTTCATTTCAAACCCATTGTGTTGGTGTATAGAGCCAAAAAGATTAGAATTGTGTCGATGTCCCAATATTTATGGACCTGACTGTATATCCTACATCTGCCTTCATTATCTCATACAATCAGAACCCATTACATTGTATAACTAGACTCTATACTCATGACCTTAAATATCCCACAGTGTTTTTGTTACTGCATATTTTATTGAGTCGTGCTTGTTATAAATTTACCAGTCTGCTTCTTCAAAACTTTTATATTCAAGCTAACCAGAAAGTGAATCAAGTTATCCAGGAATCTGAATTATTGTACATACGGTACTTATTTTTACACTAATAAGACAAGTGAAAGCTGTAGCCCTATATTTCTGCTGTTTTAGACTACCCCCAAATTCATTAAAAGTAATGACATGTACATGGTAACTTTGAAAAACAGGCTTTCGTAACCTTACACCAAGATGTGCCAACACAGAAAACAGAATATATTAATTCCATATATTTATCACAAGTAACGTCTTTCTGCCTGTCATGTGTCGTAGAAATAGTTATAGTACTTTGGTAATTTTTAATACATATTGGCGGCATGATAATTGCCTTTTTCAAGTGCTTTCACAAATAATAAAAGGTAAGTTTGCAAGAAAAAAAAACAATTATAAAAAAAAATCTGTAAAAACCCACTTAGCAAATAAGCCAAACTGCAAGTGTATATGTGAAGGATATACAATGTTTGTTATTTGATACACCACTGATTAGAGTTTGTTAAGTTTCATTAGTTCAAACTCTTCAATGGTAGAGTGACATTGAAAACAGACTGTAAGATAGTTAACTGAAATTACATTTGTTGGTCTGGAATCCCTTTCAGGAAATGACCGGTGACACAGTATCGAGCGAGAGCCAAGACTCGTGTTTAATTCTTTTCCTTCCACTGGGGTCGTGAAGAAGTGCTGGACTCACTCCGGTAGCATTCATATATATTAAAATATCACCATTACACTTTTTTTTTATACATCTGTAGTTTATATCCTTGTTTTTCTTTTTGCTTCCAACCGTATTTTTCCTAGGAATTGGTGGATAATAAAATCCAGAAGCATTTGTTATGTCTAGTGTTTGGGGAAATTTTTTTTTCAGTGTGTAACTTTTGACAGAATTAAAACGATGCAGGCACAATGTGTTGGCAGTTGATACAGAAAACATATTACTAGAGTCCCCCTGTGGTTTCTGGCATTGAGCTATGTACGTACCGACAGATATAAAATTCTCCTGATCACTGGCTAGGAACATTTTGTGGGTTATAACGACATGAAGAACCGCAGGGGATTGTCTGGATTTACATCCCAAAGCTATCGTTGAAAGTTGTGATACGTTACGCCAACGTTGGCTTGAGCCTGCACAGTTTGGTGTTTAGAGGTGGGGTTAAATTAATTGATTTTGGAATAGTCACATATATAAGTTATGGCACTTAAAATGCCCAAACAAATAAATGTAAACAAGTAATAGAAATACTTAGAAGGTCTATGGGAGCAACAAATAAATTCATAGGCAGGCAGCTGATGTTGGAAGAAATGGTGGGAATCCATTCATGGATGATTAATTATGCATTTTGATCTACTTGGAGGTTTGTACTAGGGATGTGCATGGGCAAAAAATTTGGTTCAGTTTGGAAATTTGGCACTTCTGAACTACCGAACTTCGGCAATTTGGAACTTTGGCAATTCGGACATTCATAAGCATCCGAATGTCCGAATTGCATGAAACAAATTGCATGTATCTGTCTAGTAAGTGGTTATGGTGGCAGTCCAGGCACTGGGAACCCTATAGATGTGTAAGTGGTTGTGGTGGCAATCCTGGCACTGGGAGCCCTACAGATGTGCAAGTGGTTGTGGTGGAAGTCCTGGCACTGGGAGCCCTATAGAATAGATGTGTAAGTGGTTTTGGTGGCAGTCTGGGCACTGGGAGCCCTATAGATGTGTAAGTGGTTTTGGTGGCAGTCTAGGCACTGGGAGCCCTATAGATGTGTAAGTGGTTGTGGTGGCAATCCTGGCACTGGGAGCCCTACAGATGTGTAAGTGGTTGTGGTGGCAGTCCGGGCACTTGGAGCCCTATAGATGTGTAAGTGGTTGTGGTGGGATTCCTGACACTGGGAGCCCTACAGATGTGTAAATGGTTGTGGTGACAGTCAAAGAACTGGGAGCCCTATAGATGTGTTAGTGGTTGTGGTTGCAGTCCTGGCACTGGGAGTCCTATAGATATGTAACTAAACATTTGTAAGCATCTGAATGTCCGAATTGCATGAAATTAATCCGAATGCACATTCGGAACGAAATGAAACGCACATGTCTAGTTTGTACAGGTGTTATTGAAAGATAAAATAAAGAAGGTTTAGCAGTAATGTTGCAAATGTATGCCCTTGGGTAAATGTAGCCTTTTCGGAACCCAGATGGTTATTGGTCCAGAAGAAGGTAGAATAAGAATTTGCAATCTATCTAATGAAGTCAGTGTGTCTGTCTATACAAGAAGAATCATTTGATGGTTTGCTCCCTACATGTTTAGTCAACATCTCCTTTCTCAAATTGGGACACTTTATCGAGAGAGTTTCAAAACAGTTGTATTTAATAAAAGGGTAATAAAAAGTTAAAATTACCTTTAGCAATTCCTAAAAATTCTCAAGAGTGCTCTCCTCCTTCAAAATATGCTATTCTCTTGCCTGAAAGTATCACTGGGGCAATCGTTGGCTGGAGTGAGTTCTGTACTTTATATAAAGTTCACTTGTTGCTGACATTTTGTAGAGTACTTGTGGGCCAGGACATCTCTGCACTTCTACATTTTGATGCCAGATACTGTTCTGATTTACAGACACTTAGGAAAAATGCACATTTTTGTCCTTAGTTAAAAGAAAGCAGTATATATTTTTTAAAAGTACTTAAATCATCGACAGATCTGGCAACCCCGGCTCCACACTATTAACAGCAGTCAGAAAATATTCTTGAAACATGATTTGAGACACAGGAGGCAAGGGTGGGAAAAGTCTTGTGGTTTTTGAGACGGAACAGCATATTGTTAAGGTACTATTTGCCAGTTGAGGTTAGTTGACTATGAGCACACAAGCTTGCAAAGACTTGGACTGGTTAAAACTAATGTTTAAACAACGAATTTTGGAACTAACCTTTATCCCTTTAACAATGACGCAAAAGTCAATTTATGTCTGAGAGCAATTAACACATAGTGTCCTGCAAGTCAATATCACGCATATTAATTGGTATATAGGTTTGAGAATAAATTACACAGGTAAAATACGTGCTTTAGATTTCATTTTTTGAGCGGCTCATTTTGTGCGCAGTGTCCTGACTGTGAAAAATGTATAGATTTTGCTTGACATGGATATGTAGCACACAGAGCAGCTGCAGCCAAGTGGATATTAATGTGGGCTCTTCCTAATTGTATCCATGATGCGGGCGATGGTTTCTATGTAGCAGATGTGCACTGATGGAAAAAGCATCATGAAAGCACACAGCCCTTAAATTTTACAACAGTTCAGGGTAGGACGATTTTGGGTACATGCAAGTAATCTGTCTATTTGTGGAAGAAATATGAGAAAAGTATGCAGAAAAAATTGCAGTCCATTTTTCATGAATATTGCGAGGCTGTCATTTTTTTTTTGTGTGATTGTATTGTAATTTGCAATAATGGAAGGACACAGCGACTTCAAGGATAAATGAAACGTTTTTACTTTAGAAGCTCTTGAATTAATTGAGACATATGAGCCCTTACAACAGGCTATATCACCTAGACTTGCAGAACGTTTCAATATCACCAACTTGAACAGAATTAGTGCAAATTGTAGTTGCTTTATATATAAGTAGACATACAGGTGATACTTGAAAAATTAGAATATCATGCAAAAGTTCAATTATTTCAGTAATGCAACATAAAAAGGGAAACTAATATATGAGATAGACGCATTACATACAAAGCAAGATAGTTCAAGCCGTGATTTGTCATAAGTGCGATGATTATGGTTTACAGCTCATGAAAACCCCAAATCCACAATCTCAGTAAATTCGAATATTAAGACGATAGATTTACAAACAAGGTGTGGAAAAGGTGGCGCTATTAAGTTATGGTATGAAATTAGATTACAGCTGCTAAAAACACTCCGTGGGTACTCCTATACACCCACCACACATAAAAGATCACCAAGAAAAACAGAGAAACTTAAAGGTTTGCAGGTATAACCCTTAAACCTTCAGTTTTCTCGAGTGTAGCGCTACGTGTTGTTCAGAAGAATAAATTTGTGAATATATATAGTGCTTTATATGCACTTACCCTTTATGTCACACTTGTATTACATTGAAAAGAGGGAAAAGAAATACAAATAATTGTGCAGTATAGCAAAATAAATTTAGTGATTTTGTGAGCTTTAAATATGAATCCACTCACATTTTTTAGAGCCTTTTACAGTTTTAAGGCTCTAAACTTCCTGGCGTCTGTGTCTTTTTCGGGTAGAACACACGACCCTTTTCTCACGATATGCACGTATATGTTTTTCTCCACATTAGACAAAGAAAAGACAGATGATCCAATCTAAGTGTAGTATTTTAAGTATTGATAAAATCAATATAAATAAAATACAATATTGCTCACCTTGTTTAGAGCCCTTGATACCTGGCTCTATGTGTATAGGCCTAGTGTCAATTAGTGGGGTGACACTACCCCTTCTTGGAATCACTTGAACAGGATGCAGTGAATTATATTCAAATGAATAGTATATTTATTTCTAAAGGATTAAAATGTATACAAACTTTATATAAAATAACAAAAAAATATATAAAAGATTCCAAATGGATATTACAAAGTAAATGCCAAAACACGTTTCACCATCAAACGGCTTCCTCAGTCAGCTTCTAATCATCCTCTGCACTATGTCAGTTTTTATATCTTCATATTTCCCGCCAGAAATCCGCTTTGTTTCTGTCCGGTGTGATTCATGTGACGCGGGCCAATGCCGTCGCGTCACTTCCTGTTGTCCGTACTACATTTCCCATCATGCTCAACGTCCTTCGGCGTCACTTCCGGTGAGCGCCGATATAGTCCTGGGAAATGGAATTCTCAACTATGTTGTTCCCGGATTCATTTAGGTGCATACATAGATTTAAACATAATAGTAAGATTAGAGAACAAAAGGGAATAACATAATGAAGATAATGTATCTCTATTTTAATGAATTAAAACATACAATAAATAAAAGAGAAATATAATGAACGGAACCCAGTGTGTATATTGTGTTTATTTCCTAATAATTTGCTACCTTGATATTATCATATTTGCCTATATGGGGATTGGAGTAATCTATATCTATGTAATCTGCAATTAAAAATGAATAAAATCTGCTTTCAAAATATCTTTTGTAGCAGATATTATTAAAACCTTTCCTTCTTATATATAATCAATTTGTGTATTACTGCCTATAGTAAAAAGAAGAGAAAAATAAATAAATAAATAAAAAATAAACTCTATTAGAAAAAAATGTGGTTTTTATTATAAATTCGAATATTACATGCAATCAATAGAACAATATCAGACCTCTCAGAAGTATAAGCATACATATGGACTCAATACTTGGTTTGGACCCCTTTTGCAGCAATTTACTGCCTCAATGCTGCATAGCATGGAAGCTATCAGCCTGTGGCACTGCTGAGGTGTTATGGAAGACCAGGATGCTTCAATAGCGGCCTTCAGCTCTTCTGCATTGTTCGGTCTCATGTCTCTCATCTTTCTCTTGGCAATTCCCCATAGATTCTCTATGGGGTTCAGGTCAGGCGAGTTTGCTGGCCAATCAAGCACAGTAATCCCACGGTCATTAAACCAGGCTTTGGTGCTTTTGGCAGTGTGGGCAGGTGCCAAGTTCTGCTGGAAAATGAAGTCAGCATCCCCATAAAGCTTGTCTGCGGAAGGAATCAGGAAGTGCTCCAAAATCTCCTGGTAGATGGCTGCGTTGACCCTGGACCTAATAAAGCACAGTGGACCAACACCAGCAGATGACATGACTCCCCAAATCAACACAGACTGTGGAAACGTCACACTGGACTTCACACATCTTGCAGTGTGTGCCTCTCCATTCTTCCTCCAGACTCTGGGTCCTCGGTTTCCAAATGAGATGCAAAAGTTGCTCTCATCAGAAAAGAGGACTTTGGACCACTGAGCAACAGACCTGGTCTGTTTTTCTTTAGCCCAGGTGAGACGCTTCTGACGTTGTTTGTTGTTCAGGAGTGGCTTGACAAGAGGAATACGACATCTGAAGCCCATGTCCAGGATCCGTCTGTGTGTGTGTGGTGGCTCTTGATGCACTGACTCCAGCCTCAGTCCACTCCTTGTGAAAGTCCCCAACACTTTTGAATGGCCTTTATCTGGACAATCCTCTCCAGGCTGCGGTCATCCCTGCTGCTTGTGCACCTTTTTCTTACACACTTTTCCCTTCCACATAACTTTCTATTAATGTGCTTTGATACATCACTTTGGGAACATCCAACTTCCTTTGCAATTACCTTTTGAGGCTTTCCCTCCTTATGGAGGGTGTCAATGATGGTTTTCTGCACAACTGTCAGGTCAGCAGTCTTCCCCATTATTGTAATTCCTACTGAACCAGACTGAGAGACCATTTAAAGGCTCAGAAACCCTTTGCAGGCGTTATGGCTTACTTAGCTGATTAGAGTGGGACACTGTGAGCCTAGAATATTGCACCTTTTCACAATATTCTAATTTACTGAGATTGTGAATTTGAGGTTTTCATGAGCTGTAAGCCATAATCATCACACTTATGACAAATCACGGCTTGAACTATCTTGCTTTGCACATAATGCGTCTCTCATATATTAGTTGAGTCGGCTTCACAGCCACAGAGTCCCTGCTGGCTGCTTGGAAGTCCGTGCCAACCAATTGGAGAGGGCGCTCCCATTCAAACTGGGATCGCACCATTCTCCTGATTGGTCGACACGAGGGAGCGCTGATTTGTTGCTGCGGGGAGCAGGAGACCAATCAGAGAAGGAGCGCCTTCCAAACGGGGTTCCGTGCGCTTTCATCTGATCGGGCGGCAAAACCCCTCTCCTCCCCGAGTTTGGTGCAACCGAGTTTCGCGCCCTTTCTTTGGATTGGGCGGCGAAACTCCTCTCCTCCCCGAGCGCTGATAGGCGTGATTTGGTTTGCGTCCTTTTAGCTGATTGGTTGTTGCTTGGTTTAGGTGCAAAGTTTGAATTCACCGGACTAAACCAAGCAACTCCCTGGAACTAATTTTGGAGATGTACAGAGGCTTGAGCCCCAGACTTTAGACACTGATTTATCAGGCTCTGTACATCCGATAGCCCCGCTATTTGCAGGGATCCCAGAGGGGATCCGAGGCTATCCAGTGATATGTGTCTGATATGTGTGACCCCTTCCCGGGGTGTGGAGCCCCTAAGTTTTGCCCCTGTATGTACTATGTTTTAATATGTGCAACTATTGTCCAGTTGGTATCTCCCAGAGCGGGAGATGGTTATCTGCTGTAAGCCATCCCCCACCAGCCTGGGACTGAGGAATTTGTACTGAATGAATGGAGACCCCCTTTGGGGTCTATGCATAAAAGAAGTCTGTTTTCAATAAAGATTGTCAGAGTTGTACCTCCAGAACTGTGTCCAGTTACTGGGGGGAAATGGGTCTCTTTGTATTTTAAATGGTTCCTGATCGGTGGAAGGAAGGGAATTAGTGGAGGTATTCAGGTGGTCCGCTACACCTCACACATACATATTTGTTAAATATAGGGGTAAATAAATATAATATAAAACATCTTGAACATTGACAGCTCCCCTTTAAATTGCAAGGGTGATGTTTTAACTGTATACCAAATAATATAGGATAGTTTACAGTGGAGTTGTATAATGTTTCATTGTTTACTGGAGGACTACATGGTGTGAGGTAGTATACTCTTGCATTGTATAATGTAAGAATGCACAAACTACGTTTTTATTGTGATTAGGATTGAGAGGTCTAATAGATTTGCAGTATTAGTTTGCTTTCTAATCTGTAGAACAAGAGCCACGTTCCACTCACATTGGTGGGTGTCATTACAATCAGCTATATGGACAGGAATAGGGATGAGGTTCTAAAATACTCAAAACAAACAATTACTGTATTACTATTTCTATAATTCATTTTTTTGGGGGTGGGGGGAATCTCAATATATTTTTAACGTATGTGCTGAATTTTAGTCTCTAACTCCAGGGACCACAGTCATTATTATATAGTTTCAGTAAATCTTAATTATGTATAGTAATTAAATAAATGGGAAGATATTGTGTTGTGTCTTATGACCCCAGAAAATCTAATTTACCTTTATAAACCCTTAAGCAAGATGCATAATTCTGATCTCTTTGTTACCTTGATTCACCTTGTTTTCTATTAAATAAATTCTAATCTTAAATCAGTAACATAACATGAACACTCTGCAGACTTCCAACCTCCATCTCCCCAGAATTAAGGAAGAGCTGCAGGCTCGAGACTGATATTCTAACTGACAGAGAAGAATGTATCTTTTGTCCCAATCCTCATAACTATTTAAATTGTTACACTTTTCATGAAACAAGTTTCTCTAAGAGCAGGAACCTTAACAGTATACGGTTAGAAGGGAAGCACAAAAAAAAAAAAATTGACATGAATCATTTTGGTTTTCAGAAAGTAACAGAGCACTCTGGATACGACATTACAGAACACTTTCAATGTATTTCCCTACAGATTGCAGGCGCCACTAAGAGAGCGCTCTCTCTGCAATTTCTAACTGTGCTGATTGGAGGTGAAGTATCCTTAGTACTGAACCATCAGAGGATATTAAAACACAGATCACAAGTGCATCGTCTAAGCGACTGAGGGCCGGGTGAACAGCAATTTGCTCAAATAGTAAAAAAGCAGATTATTTTCAGCAATACATCATTTCCAGTATATCAACGTTCCTCTCCCTGTGCATCCATTGTAATCACTTGATATATATGAATAAAATCAGCAAGTTACGTTTTTTTTTTTACTAGATTGATGGTTAGATAGCCTGAGCATTATTGTTCCCAAGCGAATAATAATCCAGTTACACTTTTGAGTGATAAGATACAGCCTAAAGTGTGGTATAAGCATAGATCTAAGTCATACTAATAATGCCTCTTAGGATACCCGCTGGGATACAAAATGGCTATTCCCTTTTACTAAATCACGTCCAGGAATGTCAGAAACGGTGGCTGTAAGTCTACATGTATTAACGAAGGCAACACTTCTGCTCTTGGTACAATATCACTTCAACTTGGACCTATGATCCATAAAACATGTTACTTATATGGTCATCTTTGGGCAAGTATACATGTCATCTATATAATGTGCCACCATCGGTGTATATTAAAAGGTATACTTACATTAGGACTGACAGATCATGATATCATGCAGCAGTAGGAACTACTTTTTATGTATAAAAGTCAAGTTGACAAAACTTGGCAATAGGCAGAGCTTAAAGAATATTTTGTTTGAGTTGCAATTAAATCTACCCATAATCCACCAGTAAAATTAATTTCACAGAAGGGCAAACAGCAGTCATCATCATGCACAGAGGAGAGCAAATATCTGTGCCTGGGTATTGAGATACATAATATACAAAATATGGAGAGAGCACTCAGTAGTACAAACATTAATAGTAAACAGATACTAGGGTGCTATTCAATACTGGTACTCCCCCAAAATACCAAAATAACCAATAGTTAAGTAAAAAAAGAATGCACACCAAAAAAAAATATATATGTATCTCTATCTACATTTATTAAATCACTAATAAGTATACAATACTAGTACAACAGTCAGTGACACAATATAGGCTACAAATAATAAACAATAATAAATATTTACCACAATTCACAAGCCTAATCGGGGAGAAACACGAATCAAATAAACAAACCCCCCAAAGTTTCGGCTCCTCCTGGTAGCCTTTATCAAGGGTGTCTTTCGGCTCCTCCTGGTAGCCTTTATCAAGGGTGCCTAGACACCCTTGATAAAGGCTACCAGGAGGAGCCGAAACGTTGGGGGGTGGAGGGGTTGTTTATTTGATTTGTGTTTCTGCCTGATTAGGCTTGTGAATTGTGGTAAATATTTATTATTGTTTATTATTTGTAGCCTATATTGTGTCACTGACTGTTGTACTAGTATTGTATACTTATTAGTGATTTAATAAATGTAGATAGAGATATCTTATGGTTTTTTCGTGTGCATTCTTTAACTATTGGGTATTGAGATATGGCACAAGGCAAAAAAGATAAATATAAATAAAGGACAAGTGTCAAGGGAGGAGTATAATTGTTAAGGTATAAGGAAAGGGAAACTGATAGAAAAAAAAGAAACAACAATTTTAAGCTAGTAAATGAAGTATATTGGGGACAGAATCACATCTAGCTACCATTTGAAATTATTTTTGTAGTCTTTATGATAATGCTCATTACATAGCAGTAAAGGCTAAGAAGGAAAATAAAAGACAATGGGACGACATTTTTGGCAGACAGCTAGCTATTACCATGTATCAAGGAAAAGATATTGTCTAGAACAGGAGTAGACAAAGTTTTAGCAGCCCTATACTGAAACAAATTTTTGCAGTCCCTTGGTGTGCCGACCCGATTTTTTAAATGAAATGTTTGCATATGTTGCTGTATTTTACTTGTGTTATGTATGTGTACCTGCCTCAGCTGCCTTGTAGGTTTGTATTTGTGCATATGTAAGTATACAGCAACATACATACGTTGGCTGTGTATCATTTAATGTTTATGTATATGGGCTGTGTAAAGGGAGCTATTTGTGGGATTGTGTCTGTGGGTGAAATATTGTGCGTATTGTTGTGTGTGTCTGTAGGCCCTGCATATGGGAGGCTACTTCTGGGGTTGTGTGCGTCTATATGGGTTGTTAGTGGTGTTGTAGGAGCTTTGTGTAAGTTTGTGTGTGGGCTGTATGTAGTAATTGCATTTGGGGAGGCTTCTTCTGCAGGTATATATGTGTATGTCTGGCTTTGTTGGTCTAGTTTGAAACAGGCTGGTCAGGTACAGGTCAAAGGCAGAGGCTTTGATTGCTGCGGCGGGGTGTTCTCCTCCAGTGTGGATTTCCCGTCACAATCACTGGGAGGTAGTAATCTCAAATTGCTATATCCCAGTGCTGCAATGAGGAAATTGAGGTCTGCCCCACTCCACCTGCTACAATCACTATAGTGTTGAAAGTTCAGTTGAAACTAGCAGATATTTGCAGAAGTCCGACAGGAACCCCTAATAGGCCACCTGTAGGGAAGATCCTAAGAACCACCAAGTCTGTTTGGTTCTGGTAACCATGCATGCCATGCAATGGCACATTGAGTGCCATGCATGTGTGCCACAGGTTGCTGACCTCCTTGCCTAGAAAATAACCCAATGTCAGGTTTACATAACTGGTGCCCTTTAATTGCCAGTGTTCTCTGCCTTTATTTCCTGTAGACAATACAACTATTTAAGAGATGCCTATAAATGTTTAGGAAACCTCTAGTAGTCCATTTACTCTAAACTATAGGTCCTATGAGGCCCATTCAGTTTTGTTCTGACTCTCGTGACTACTAGACAGTTGTGCAAGGTAGACTCGGGAATGCATTCTTTTCAGTGGTCCGACTGTAAAGGATTGATTTTCTTTTTTGTTACTTAACAGGCATTGTGCTGCCATAGATTGATGTCTGATATTCTATATGCAGTCATGAATTTCATTTCCACTGATGAACTGCTATCTTTATTTCTGGTATTATTGAAATTGGCCTCCATCATGGTTATCTCTCATGTAAACACAGAAATGCAGAAGCTATTCTCATTGAACCCAAGTTACTTCTTGCAGAATCACAGGTGCAGAAATTATTGTTCTAGGAGCAAAAAGAAACACAGCCATTTCACAGTCGGTATCCTAATGTAAAATCAATTAGATTTTCTCTCTAAAAAATGTTTTTCTTTTTACAAGATGGGACATACAATTTTGGACATATGATTAAATATGTGTGAACCTAAAGGGTACATGTGACTAATGTTTTTACTATGTTATAAAATCAATGAGCATCATATGACATACTTAGCAGAGAAAGCGAAGTTGGTTAGCTAAGAGTAGGATATTGAGACGGGTATTATCTTGCTATCTTGTTATCTAATACACCATGGTGGAGAAATATATTCATGCTGTTTATACAAACCATTCCCTTCCAACAAACAAACTCTGCAAATTAAAATTTTGAGTAATAATTTCCACTTTGCTTATCTTTCCTACCATGGCTTGGAACAGAAGGGATGTAAATGTAAATGCCATAACTCCTACTTCCTCACTCGACAGAAGTTGATGATATCTCAATCTAACACCAAATGAAGAGAAATGAACACTGTTGGGCTTAGATGCAGGATGCAAATCAGACTGCAATGTCCTGTGTATCAAAAATGCCGGCTGGAATCAAGCAACTATACTGACAGTATCTAGGCATAATTCCCATACACAGACAGCATTTTTACTTCTTGCAGGGGTATTTGGGAAGCTGCATTTCCAACAATTCCATCAGGTTTGTTAAAGAAAAAGATTGTAAGAAAAATAGTACTACCATTTGTAACAAAAATTGAGTTTTTGTTTTACATGTATTTCAGAATCCACTGAAAAAATCCAAGATAAGGAATCGTCCATAGTCTCTATAAGATCTATCACCTCATCAGAGGCATAGCTACAAACCATGGGGCACCGTTGCAAAAATTGCCCCCATAGGTCTACCGCCCCATACATCTACTTCCCCCAATATGTCTACTCCCCCCCCATAGGTCTACTTCTCCCCACCCCCCATACATCCACCCCCCCACACACACATGCAGACAAAGAGATACACATGCAGACACACACATAGAGATACACACACACACACACACACACATACATACAAACACAAATGGAAGAACTAGAGGCAATAGCATACATTAATCAATATGATATCATAGGCATACAGAAACATGGTGGGATGAGATACATGACTGGGCAGTTAACTTAAATAGGTACACGTTATTTAGGAAGGATAGGAAAAAGAAGAAGGGTGGTGGGGTATGTTTGTATGTCAACCAGTGGTGTATCCTGGTTTTGTGCTGCCCTAGGCAGGACAAAACTCAAGCCATCCCAGCGCACCCCCACCCAACCCTTCCCCCCCCACCTTCTAAATACACACACACACAGTCAGACACATACACACACACACAGTCAGACACAAACACAACAGTCAGACACAAACACACACACAGTCAGACACACACATACAGTCAGACACAAACACACACACAGTCAGACACAAACACACACACAGTCAGACACACACACACAGTCAGACACAAACACACACACAGTCAGACACAAACACACACACAGTCAGACACAAATACACACACACGGTCAGACACAAACACACACAGTCAGACACAAACACACACACAGTCAGACACACACACACACACACAGTCAGTCACACACACACACACACACACAGTCAGACACACACACACATACACAGTCAGACACAAACACACACACACACAGTCAGTTACACACAGTCAGACACAAACACACACACAAACACACACAGACACACACACACACAGTCACATGCACACACACACAGTCAGACACATACACAGACACAAACACAGTCAGACACAAACACACACACACAGTCAGACACATACACAGACACAAACACACACACAGACAAACACACACACATTAACTTTTTTTTAAATTTAAATCCCCCCCCAACCTCCTTACCTTTGGGAGTGCTGGGGGGGGAGGTCTCTCTCTCCCTGGTGGTCCAGTGGCTGCAGGGCGGGCGGCGCTGGCAGGCGGGCGGGCGGCCGGCGAGGGAGCACTTCCTATGAGCTGACTGCTCAGCTCCTTCGCGCGTCGGCCGCAGAGTGAGGCTGGGAACCGGAAGATGACGTCATCTTCCGGCTCCCAGCCTCACTTTGCGGTGCGCGAGGGAGCTGAGCAGTCAGCTCATGGGAAGTGCTCCCTCGCCCGCCCGGCCGCTCGGGATGTCAGTTAGCCGCAAGGCTAACAAGGCATTCGCCTTGGGCATTTGGGGGGCGGCGTTTTTTGCCGCCCCCTGAAAAATGCCGCCCAAGGCAAATGCCTTGTTTGCCTCGCGGCTAATACGTCCCTGATGTCAACCATGAGTTAAAGTCAAATCTTAGGCATGACGAGGAAAATGTGGAAGCTTTATTGGTTGGGATATGTTATAAACCACCTAATGTAAATATTAATGAGGAAGAACAGCTGTTAGAGCAAATTGGGAAAGCTGCAAATCGGGGTAACACGTTAAAGGATCACTATAGTGTCAGGAAAACAAACTCGTTTTCCTGATACCATATAATCCTTGGGGGACCCTCACCCTCAGGTTCCCCCTCCCACTGGGCTAAAGGAGTTAAAACCCCTTCAGCCACTTACCTTAATCCAGCACCGGGCTCATTTGAAACAAGAAACAAATTGAAACCAATGTGGCTTAGTAGAGAAGTAAGACAAGAGATTAACAATAAGAAAAGGGCATTTAAAGCATTTCAATCGGACAAATCAGAGGCATCCTTGTGATGGAACGCTGGCACTCCGACTGAGTACCTCCGCCAATCGATGCTCCTAGTGCTCGCTGAGGACTCCAAGCACTCCAATCGACACCATCAGCACTGCAGACCCCACTTCCAGCGATGCAACTGCACCGGGGTCTCTGCTGTCTCCACCCACCCTGGACACAAGGCCAGGATCCAGCTTCCAGTGGGTGAACCTCTCTTTCCCCAGAGAGCAGGAACAGGAACAAATTAAGCTATTGCAAGAGCTTCCTCTGGGGAGTAAGTGATTATAGCAATCCCCAGAGTGTAGGTATCCCTTCCCCCCAAACATGAGCCAAGGCTTAATGCTGGAACAAGACTGATTTACTGGCACACAGAACTCACAATTTATGCAACACAAAACTCCTCCTCTGGGCCAGGCTAGATAATTGAGTTTCTACAATACACAAAGCTCAATTATCTGCTGGCCAGAAACATTACAATTTTTACAGCATTCATAACGTCTAAAATATACATCACAGGGACCCCAAAACATGCAATAACCCCATAAAAAGTATATCCTTGGAACCGGGGGATCTGGGTGAACCACATATCCAAAATTCACCCAGATCCGTTCAGTACTTTGGAAAATACAGTTTAATGCAGATTCTGCAGAACATATACAGGCTAAATGAAAAACAATCACTGTATAATGTGTCCTCTGCTGTATAGTCCAAAACCACTGCACGATGTCTCTGTGCACCAAATACTGGCGAGATGGCACCGTGTTGAAAAGTCCAAACAGTGTCTGTGAGTTAAAATGGCCGCCATCCATTGTTCTCACCATGTGCTTCTGATACAGGAAATGGTGGCCACCCAGTAACTCCACAGTATGTCCCCAGATGGTTCTTAAAGGGCCAGCAGCAGCACAACACAAATCCATTATGCCCAAATCATGTCTTTAAAGGGCAATACATCCCAGGGGCCATAGTCACAGGGCAAGAGGCGGGCAAGCAGTCCTCTCCAGGCACAAGTGGCGAAGGGCCCTTCGTCACAATCCTATTTGTCCGATTTAAGATATAAGTAAGCCAATAATGCTTGCAAAAAGGCAATTAAAGTGGCTAAACTAGAAAATAAGAAATTGATAGTGAAAGAATGTAAAACCAACCCCAAAAATTATTTCAAGTACATCAATTCTAAAAAAAAATAAAAAATTTAAGTGTAGGTTCCTTGGAAACAGAGATGGGTCTGTTAGTTAATGAAGACCAGGAAAAGGCACACATTTTAAATAACTATTTTTCTTCACTATATATTAATGAGGATCCTATGTCAAGAGATATTCCAATCATTGCTGCAAAAAACTTGCAAAGAACTTGTGTTTGGATGACTCGAGATAAGGTGTTACAGCAGCAATTAAAGAAATTTAATGTAAATAAAGCTCCAGGGCCTGACGGTATTCACCCACGAGTACTTAAGGAGCTAAGTGGGGAAATAAGATTCTTTTGTTTCAGGTATTGTACCGGAGGATTGGAGGAAGTCAGATGTCGTTCCTATATTTTAAAAGGGTTCAAAATCCTTGCCTGGAAATTATAGACCTGTGAGCTTAACTTCTGTGACTGTGAAAATATTTGAAGGGCTATTAAGAGATAATATTCAGGAATTCATTGGGAAGAACTTTGTTATTAGCAATAATCAGCATGGTTTTATGAAACATAGGTCATGTCAAACTAACCTAATTGCATTCTACGAAGAAGTAAGTAGAAGTATAGATCAGGGTGTAGCTGTGAATGTGATCTACTTGGATTTTGCCAAGGCATTTGATACGGTTCCTCACAATAGGTTAGTTTTCAAACTAAAAGAAATTGGTCTAGATGAATATTCTTGTTCTTGGGTAGAACATTGGCTTAAGGATAGAGTACAAGTTTTCATTAATGGTAAATTTCCAGGCTGGACAAAAATGGTAAGTGGGGTCACTCAGGGTTCTGTTTTGGGACCGCTTCTATTAAACATATTTATATATGATCTTGCAATAGGCATTGAAAGCCATGTGTCAGTGTTTGCAGATGACACAAAACTTTGTAAAGTAATAAAATGTGAGCAGGATATTGCTTTGCTGCAGAGGGACTTAGATAGATTGGGGGACAGGGCACTAAAATGGCAGATGAAATTTAATGTAGAGAAATGCAAAGTTATGCACTTCGAGGTCAAGAATGCACAAGCAACTTACATCCTTATTGGTAGTGAATTAGGGATAACCACGCACGAGAAGGATTTGGAAATGGTTTTAGACAACAAATTAGGCAGCAATATGCAATGTCAATCTGCAGTTGCTAAGGCCAGTAAGGTTTTGTCATGTATAAATAGGGGCATCAATTCTCAGGATGAAAATATAATTTTGCCTCTCTATAAATCGCTGGTAAGACCACGCCTTGAATATGCTGTGAAAGTTTAGGCATTACAGGATATCATGGCCCTAGAAAAAGCACAGAGACGAGCTACACAATTGTTAAAAGGAATGGAGCATTTTAGTTACGAAGAAAGGTTAAAAAATGTAAATCTCTTTAGTTTGGAAAAACGGAGCCTCAGAGGGGATATGATAACATTATACAAATATATTCAGGGCCAGTACAAACCATTATTTTGAAATCTATTCATAAAAAAGGTCTTTACATAGGACAAGAGGAGATTTTATCTAAGGCAAAGAAAAGGTTTTTTTTACAGTAAGAGCAATAAGGATATGGAATTCTTTGTCTGAAGAGGTGGTTTTATCAGAGTCTATACAGGTGTTTAAACAGCAATTGGATAAATACTTCCAAAAACATAACTTACGGGGATATACAGGGAGTGCAGAATTATTAGGCAAGTTGTATTTTTGAGGATTAATTTTATTATTGAACAACAACCATGTTCTCAATGAACCCAAAAAACTCATTAATATCAAAGCTGAATATTTTTGGAAGTAGTTTTTAGTTTGTTTTTAGTTTTAGCTATGTTAGGGGGATATCTGTGTGTGCAGGTGACTATTACTGTGCATAATTATTAGGCAACTTAACAAAAAACAAATATATACCCATTTCAATTATTTATTATTACCAGTGAAACCAATATAACATCTCAACATTCACAAATATACATTTCTGACATTCAAAAACAAAACAAAAACAAATCAGTGACCAATATAGCCACCTTTCTTTGCAAGGACACTCAAAAGCCTGCCATCCATGGATTCTGTCAGTGTTTTGATCTGTTCACCATCAACATTGCGTGCAGCAGCAACCACAGCCTCCCAGACACTGTTCAGAGAGGTGTACTGTTTTCCCTCCTTGTAAATCTCACATTTGATGATGGACCACAGGTTCTCAATGGGGTTCAGATCAGGTGAACAAGGAGGCCATGTCATTAGATTTTCTTCTTTTATACCCTTTCTTGCCAGCCACGCTGTGGAGTACTTGGACGCGTGTGATGGAGCATTGTCCTGCATGAAAATCATGTTTTTCTTGAAGGATGCAGACTTCTTCCTGTACCACTGCTTGAAGAAGGTGTCTTCCAGGAACTGGCAGTAGGACTGGGAGTTGAGCTTGACTCCATCCTCAACCCGAAAAGGCCCCACAAGCTCATCTTTGATGATACCAGCCCAAACCAGTACTCCACCTCCACCTTGCTGGCGTCTGAGTCGGACTGGAGCTCTCTGCCCTTTACCAATCCAGCCACGGGCCCATCCATCTGGCCCATCAAGACTTACTCTCATTTCATCAGTCCATAAAACCTTAGAAAAATCAGTCTTGAGATATTTCTTGGCCCAGTCTTGACGTTTCAGCTTGTGTGTCTTGTTCAGTGGTGGTCGTCTTTCAGCCTTTCTTACCTTGGCCATGTCTCTGAGTATTGCACACCTTGTGCTTTTGGGCACTCCAGTGATGTTGCAGCTCTGAAATATGGCCAAACTGGTGGCAAGTGGCATCGTGGCAGCTGCACGCTTGACTTTTCTCAGTTCATGGGCAGTTATTTTGCGCCTTGGTTTTTCCACACGCTTCTTGCCACCCTGTTGACTATTTTGAATGAAACGCTTGATTGTTCGATGATCACGCTTCAGAAGCTTTGCAATTTTAAGAGTGCTGCATCCCTCTGCAAGATATCTCACTATTTTTGACTTTTCTGAGCCTGTCAAGTCCTTCTTTTGACCCATTTTGCCAAAGGAAAGGAAGTTGCCTAATAATTATGCACACCTGATATAGGGTGTTGATGTCATTAGACCACACCCCTTCTCATTACAGAGATACACATCACCTAATATGCTTAATTGGTAGTAGGCTTTCGAGCCTATACAGCTTGGAGTAAGACAACATGCATAAAGAGGATGATGTGGTCAAAATACTCATTTGCCTAATAATTCTGCACTCCCTGTAATTTCTAATTAGTGGGGTAATCGCTGCTTGATCCAAGGAGATATCGGACTGCCATTTTGGGGTCAAGAAAGAATTTTTCAACAGCAAAAACATATGTGAGAAAGGCTGAACTTGATGGATGCAAGTCTCTTTTCAGCTATGAAACTATGCAACACATACACACACATATACATACATACATACACAGAGACATACACACAGAGACATACTCACATGTACATTCAGACACACACACACATATAGAGAAACATACATACAGACACACATACACTGACACACACACATGCAAAACACATGCATCCTGGTATTTCATGGTTAGTATTTACAAAAAGTGGTGTATTGAAGGACAACTGGTGAACCAGCATCAGTATCATGGGTGCTCAAGGCTCATGAATGCACATTTGGAACCAAAAGGCTAGCCACATGGTCTGATAACACAGAAGAGCTACCGCAGCTCAAATTGATGTTAAATTTAATGCTGGCCATGATAGAAAGGTGTCAGAACACACAGTGTATTATAGTTTGCTGTGTGTGGGGCTGCATAACCTCAGACCAGTCATAGTGCCCATGATGACCCCAGTCCACCGCTTAAAGCACCTTCAATGGGGATGTGAGCATTAGAAGTGGACCATGGAGCAATGGAAGATGGTTGTGTAGCGCTCCACGCAACCGCGCGGCATACTGAAGTGTAATCACCCTTTGTTAAAGTGACTTGCAATCCTAGTCTATTTTGAATTGCAATGATGAAGTAGGCAAATCCGAAATAGGTAGGCCTATTTAAGGCTTGTTTTAGTCTCCATGCATTGCCCTATCATGGTTTCTTGTTAGAACCTCGTTTAGTGCTCCAAGAGATTCCCTTGTGAATTCCTGTGTATGACCTTGGCTTTGTATTTGACTTGTGATTTTCTGGTATCCTTGACCTGACTTTGTTGTGACTCTGTATATTTCTGTATTCCTGACCTTGATTTATTCTTAACCTTGTTTCTCACTATATTAATATGTTAAGTCCAGTCATTCTAAGGTTCATTAATGCGTCTTACGGATTCACCTTTTGTGTGTTTCCTCCTTACCGCATGTTGGGGTACGACTCCTGCAACAGATTGTCTGGTCACATTTACTTTTAGATCAAGTGGACAGCTGGGTATGTGTGTCATTTTCCTGGGAAAGAGATGGTAGCAGTATGCACTACTGGAAGAAGGCAGGCCGGTAGAGACAGTATTATGCTCTGGGCAATTTTCTGCTGGGAAACCTTGGATCATGGCATTCATATGGATGTTACTTTGACACATACCACCTACCTAGAGATTGTTGCACACCTTGCACACCCCTTCAATGGTGTTCCCTGATGGCAGCAGCCTTTTTCAGCAGGCTAATGCACCCTGCCACATTGCAAACATTGTTCAGGAATGGTTTGAGGAACACGACAAAGAGTTCAAGGTGTTGCCTTTGCCTCCAAATTGCCCAGATCTCGATTCAATTGAACATCTGCGGGATGTGCTGGAACAACAAATTTGATCGATGGAGGCCCCACCTCACAACTTGCAGGACTTAAGAATTTGCTGCTAATGTCTTGGTGGCAGATACTACAGGACACATTCAGAGGTGGTGCCCATGCCTCAACGCATCAGAGCTTTTTTTAGCAGAGGGACCTACATGATATTAGGCAGGTAGTTTTAATGTTGTGACTGTGTTGTGGCTTTTGAATATATATATATATATATATATATATATATATTTTTTTTTTTAAGTACATCAATGTATACCCCAAGGTGCTGCTTAGTGTTAAACAAATGTGCTAAGTATCCATTACAAGTTTCAAAGTGATGTTATTTTATTTATTTTAAAAGTTTATAAAACACTGCAATGAAGAGGTTAATGTTTAGTGTTGTTACGTCTCGTGGTGAGTTGTCATTAGGTTGTGGACTGCTAAAGCCATTGTATATATATATATATATATATATATATATATATTTAATAACCTCAATAATTATACCAATCTTAGCAAAATATTGGCAGGTAATTTCTTGCAGTGGTTTAACCACAAAGTGTCCATATTGTAGGAGAACATTTGACATGTTCTCTCTCCTCTTTGTGTCAGCCATCATATTGCTTTATTTATCTTTCAATTTATAGGTATTATTCCATCAATATCGCCTCATTACTTCTTAAACATTTAATGCAGTTTATATTTTAGAGGAAATTACTCTACATCTTAATGTGCCAAATAAACCAGAATTATTATTTAAGGTTTTTAAAATATATACATATTTTTGTTTAACAAGCAGGATTAATTTATCTTTGGTTAGAAACAGGAATATTCAAGAGTTTATTCAAAAAGTGGGCTTAATATCTTAAATTGTTTTTATTTTACTAACCACCAATCCCACTCAGTTTGTAGTATAAGAAATATTAGGAGGTGCCATATTAAATTAAACAATTTGGACCAATTTCTAGATCATTATTGAGTTATATCTCACACAGACTATTTTATTAAGGGTTGTTACACTGTTACTGTAGCTGAAAGAGAGCTCCATTACTGGCACACGAAGAGCACAGTGGTAAATGTCGGGGGAACCAAGGAAATGGAATGCCCGTCATCGTGGAACCTGCCAGAATGAACATAATTCACAGCACATAATAGTACATTTCACATTTAAAAAATTATTAGGAATTTTAAAAGGTTTGTGGAATGACCTCCAACATGGGGAATACATATTCTACAATATTAAGAAGTTTTCTAAACTTCTAAAAGGTTGTTTAAGATTTGAAAAGGAAATTGGCAAAACGAATTGGGTATGTTAGTCTTTAATGTGTGTGACGGAAGAAGATTTGTGAGAGTTAGAGAGAAAGAAAGAATGAGAAAAAGGAAGAAAAAAATGAGTAAAGTAGAAAAAAATTATTTCATAAACAGGAAACGAGGTGATGAAAGAAAGAGTTAGAGAAAGGAAGGAAGGGGGAGAGAGGGGGAGAGAGGGAGAAATGGAGAAAAAAAAGAAAGTAAGGGAGGGATGGAGGATGGGAGGGAGGGAGGTAGGGAGGAAAGAAAGGGGGGAGGGAGGAAGGATAGGGAGGGAGGGAGAGGGACGGAGAGAGGGAGGGGAAGAGAGGGAGGGAGGAAAGGGAGGAAAGGAGGGAGGGAGGAAGGAAAGGGAGGGAGTAGTAAAAGAAGGGAGGGAGAAGTAAAGGAAGGGAGGGAGGGGGAAGGAAGAAAGAAAGAAAGAAAGAAAGAAAGGACAAAATATAGGAAGGCAGAAACAATCTTCTGCCCTTTTACTCTCTTTTTTGAGACAAAGATTACACAAATTAATTTCTACAAATATTTACTATATTAAAATTACTGTTCATCAACTGCACATCTCAATTTGGACTTTGGGAAGTTTTCCTAGGACACAGAAACACGGATAAATCATGTTTCCACAACTATTCCCAGCTTGATATGCAAATAAACACAGCCTTGTGTTTCAGACTTCACCTTGCATTCCTGCAGATTTCCTTAGCAATGGACACTGTTTTAAACACAGCTCTTTAATTTAACAAAATGACCAGTGATCAAAAACCAGGAATGGACCACAGACTATGGACTAGTTTTGGAGCTCGTTTCTAAAGGCACAATGCTGTTAGTTTTACTTTAAAGCTCCTTTCTACACTCATCAACTCTTAAGATGGAATTGTGTTCCCTCTTTAGGAGTGACCATTGCAAAGTATGAGATTTTCCAAATTATAGAATTCCAAGGAGAACTGCATAATATGCAGAGTCCTGAAAATATGATGAGTGCATTCCAAACAAATGAGTGCATCCAACTGGCGTGAGGTGAAAATATAATTAAAAAAGAAAACAGCTCTGTCTAAAAGGTGGATGCAGAAAATGCACGAAAATGCATTGATAAAAATAAGATCCGGTAGTATAACAACATGGGTCTCAGAAATTCAGATGTGGCCAGCTCCACGTCTAACATACTATGATCCTCTGTAAAACATACTTGAGTCCCCTCTCCCCAATCAGTTGTGCAGTTAAATAGAATGTTAGCACTACGTAAGAGTGATCTTTAACCCCTTCCCGACTGTGGACGTACCAGGTACGTCTGACTAAAAACGGTAGTTAACAACCTTGGACGTACCTGGTATGTCCGCAAAAAATAGGAGCCCTTTACTGACCTGATCCCGGTCGGGGGGACTGCCCGAGACCCCAGCAGTCCCCCAGCAGCTGCTCCAGCCATGTGATCACCATGATCACATGGCCTCAATAGGAGTCTATGGAGCTGCCAGCAGGAGACTGTCGCTGTCAGGCAGTCCCCCAAACACCTAAAAAGTTAAAAAATAAAATAAAAAATAAATACATTATACATATCTAAAAATTTTATAAATATTATAAAATAATTAAACCATTTTACAATATATTTTACATATATAATGCATATATATATGTATTACTATATACATATATCCCAAAATACACTTATAATATAATTGTATAAAGGCATTATATATGTATAATATATTATAAAATGATTTAATTATTTTATAATATACATATAAAGGAAATAAAAGCATATATATATATATATATATATATATATATACACACACACACATATTATATGTTTATGTGTATGTATATATATATATATATATATATATATATTGTTAAACTACCAGAGTATTGCAGTACGCAACAAGCTTTCGAGAGTTTTCCTCTCTTCCTCAGGTCTGAAGAAATACACATCAATCTGATAGAGTTTTAACACTTAAAACAACTGATGTTAGAGAAGAGGAGGAGGGGGGATGAGTGGGGTGTCACAAAAAGCAGAAGACGTGCCTGAAAGTGTGTGTGAGTATGAATTCTATAAGCTGGGCAATACTTGCACTATATTATAGAATTCATACTCACACACAACTATTTCAGTTTTAATAACAATACCTGCAAATGACAGGGACAGCGGTGGGCACAAAAATGTCACCCCAATATGCCAGTCTTTTCATGGCTGACCTAGAAAACAGATTTTTATGTACACAGCCCCACAAACCATATACATATTATCGTTACATTGATGATATTTTCATAATATGGATAGAAGGAGAAGAAAGCCTTACAGACTTCCATAAATCATTCAATTCATTCCACCCGTCAATAAACCTTAAAATGAACTTTTCAAATCACAGTGTGAGTTTCTTGGACTGCACAATAACTGCCACCAATGTCATTCTTCATTCATCTGTTTACATAAAACCCACAGACATGTACAGGTACCTCCACAATTCCAGCTTCAATCCCAATCACACCAAACAAGGTATCATCTACAGCCAGGCAATCAGATATCACCACATTTGCTCTGACACAAAATACAGAGATCAGCACCTGAGTACACTGTCAGAGTCATTTAGGCAAAAGGGCTACAAAGAAAGGACAATATCTAAAAATATAAAACCTGCCCTAAAAACACCATGGAAAAAACTCCAACAATACAAAGAAAAGGAAAACAAAACAAGAATCGCTCTAGTAGTTACTTACAACCCAACTCTAGAAGGAGTACGTAAAATTATTAAAGTACTACAACCATTCATTTCAGAGGACCCCACACTCAAAAAAATATTTCTTGAACCCCCCATACTAGCATTCAAACAACCGCCTAAACTGATACAAAGATTGGTCCCCGGCAAATTGACCACAGAACAGGAGCTCACACAGAATGGCATTGTACGATGCAACAAATCACTCTGCAAACTGTGTCAACATATATGTGGCAATAACACAGCCAGACACAATAAAAAAATCATACAACATTAACCCCTTAACCCCTTAAGGACTGAGCCAAATGTACACGTTGTGAACAAAACAAAACGTAAACAAAACCTGGCATTTGCGCTAAATGTCTGTCCAACCGTAATTCCCCTCTTTCATATTAAATGCACCCACCCTTATTATATATCATTTTATTCAGGGGAAACAGGGCTTTCATTTAGTATCAAATATTTATATATGAAACATAATTTAATATGAAATAAATGGGAGAAAATAAGAAATGTTGTTATTTTTTTAGTTCTACATGACATTTTAACTGTCAATGTCATAATACTGTTTGCTTTTACTGCAATAAAATACACATATTTGTATTCAGCAAAGTCTCAAGTGTAAAACAGTATCCCCTTTGTACAGCTTTTATAGTGTTTTGAGAAGTTACAGGGTCAAATATATCACGTTACATTTGAAATTGAAATTCGCCAGATTGGTTACGTTGCTTTTGAGACTGTATAGTGGCCCAGGAATGAAACTTACACCCATAATGGCATACCATTTGCAATAGTAGACAACCCAAGGTATTGCAAATGGGGTATGTTCAGTCTTTTTTAGTAGCCATTTGGTCACAAACACTGGCCAAAGTTATCGTTACTATTTGTTTGTGTGTGAAAAATGCAAAAAACTCAAATTTTGGCCAGTGTTTGTGACTAAGTGGCTACTAAAAAAGACTGG
>OW240919.1:33821010-33921010 GCA_933207985.1 Pelobates cultripes | reverse complement strand
CACAGGTGAAGATGCATTTTTTTTTTTTTTTTTTAAAGGAGGTTGAGGGGCACCAAAATGCATGTTCGCCTGTGTAACTAAAAATCCTAGCACCGGCACTGATCTCAGATTGAATATACACAGACACTCAATCAAGAATCAAAGGAAAATGGATATTGTACCCCTATTGGTCATCACTTCACCCAGACTGGTCACTCCATCCAAAACCTCAGGATTAAAGTTCTTAAAGGGAATTTCAAAGACTCTCATGAATGAAAGACATTTGAGATGAAAATGATCACACATCACTCTGGCTTTCTCACACACTACCAAAACATTTTATAAACACACATCTTAATGTCCTATATAGTTCTTTTTCAATATTCTTGCTTCACCTTAATTGGATCAATTTATATACATACATATATGCAACTATATTCTTGCATGCCCTGCTCTGCTGTTTTCTTGTTTGTTTTATTTAGTTTTTTTAACTAGCATATTGACTCTCCTCTGTTTATTTTTTATTTTTTCTGGCTATTCTCAGCCAACCTGCACCTTTCACTTTCAGGCACATCTTCTGCTATTTATGACACCCCTCCCCGCACCCCACCTCCGTCCCTCCCCTTATCTCACTTCAGTTGTTTTAAGTGTTCAACTCTATCAGATTGATCTGTGTTGCTTCAGACCTGAGGAAGAGAGGAAAACTCTCGAAAGGTTGTCTTTGAAATATTATGTTAGTCCAATAAAAAAGGTATCATTGCATACTGCAATACTTTGGTATTTTAGCATCTTGTCTACGGGACTAATACTGCTAATCCAATCTACACTATATATATATATATATATATATATATATATATATATATATATAGTGTAGATTGGATTAGCAGTATTAGTCCCGTATATACACATTTGGGACTTAAAAAATGTCCCAAATAGGACATAGGTGCATGATGACCAGCTGTGAAAATTCGAAGTTGGAAAACTGGAATGCGCACCCTCCAAATAAGGTCTTTTATCCCCCAGAGAATCCGGAACACCTATACATGGGTGGTATCACTGTACTCAGGAGATGTTGCTGAACACATATTGGGTTGTTCTTTGCCAATAACCCTTTAAGTTCTCAGTACATGTATTCTTAAATTGCTATGTGTGTCAAAAAAGGCACCAATTTTAAAACAAATGTTTTATTTGGCATAGATTGGTGGTAAAATGGTTGAATGAAACGAGTCAAAATACCACAAGTTTAATACCATTAGGTTGTCTTCTTTTAAAAAATATATAAATGCGAAGGGTTATTCAGGGATTCCTAACAGATCAGTGTTACAATGTAACTTTCGTTAATTTTGAAAGAAAAATGGCAAAGTGCTACTTGTACTTTTTGCCCTATAACTTGCAAAAAAAGCTAAGAACATGTTAACATTGGGTATTTCTAATCTCAGGACAAAATTTAGAAACTATTTAGCATGGGCGTTTTTTGGCGGTTGCAGACGCGTAAGAGATTTTGGGGGTCAAAGTTAGAAAAAGTTGTTTTTTTTATCATATTTTATAATATTTTTTATATTAAGTTATATGATATGATGAAAATAATGGTAACCTTAGAAAGACCATTTAATGGCGAGAAAAATGGTATATAATATGTGTGGGTACAGTAAATGAGTAAGAGGAAAATTACAGCTAAACACAAAACCGCAGAAATGTAAAAACAGTCCTAGTCCTTAACGGTAAGAAAATTTATAAATGGTCTGGTCACTAAGGGGTTAAAGCGGCACTGTCACCTCCCATCCTGGTAAATGAGAATTTCATAAAAATAGAATCTTTGAAATTCCAACTCAGCCAAAGAGATATACAGATGCAAAGTAGGGAACTACTTGTATCTCCACATTTCTCCTCCACTTGACTTTTTAGATTCTAAGTGTCAATTTCTACAGCTGTCACTAGTGGCAGCTGCATGGAATTGGCTGTATCTATGGAGGATCCCGTGATCTTGCTGGATCCTCCGAACACCTCAATGCTGTGCGAGAGTACAGAAGTGACATCAGTTCCAAAGAGAACCCATTGGATTAAAATGGCAGCGCCCACGAGAGGCAGGTTCAGGTAAGTAAATCTCACCTTTACCTGTCACTCCCTGGCCACCAGACCCCCCAGCAATGATGCCATCATCAGTAAAGTTCCCAGACGGTGAGAGTGTAGCTTTAATTAGTGTCGTGCAGAAACACGAGACCTTTTTTCTCCCTCCCACCAGAGAAAGCCCTCCCAGAATGTCCAGGGAGCACTGTGCTCCCTGTTGGTAAAATCATGCATGATAATACAAAGACAGCATGTTCTGTGTGATGCTGTGATAATATGCTAATAGCACACAGAGCATCTACATCAGTAACTCACTACAACATATTCCAGCGAAAGGGTTAATTCCAGTAAATAAAATCAGTATCCCGATGTGTGTTAGCGGTATTGTGACATGACCTTGCTGTCTTTATTTAATGGATTTATAATAAAATGTCTGAAAGGCGGGTTGTGAACATTTCCATTTGAATTTGACGCCTCGTGAATAAACAGAGCACTTATCTCAGGAGGGAAACCACAGCTTTTCTAAATGATTATTGTTTCCCCAGCAAAATACACAAAGAACCTAAGATGCTTCATGTATAAAGGTGAGAAAATTATGGGAACATTAGACTAAGTACATCGCTATATTTACAATGTATGACATATCAGTATGTTCCAAAGCGAGAACACAGACACAAATATAAAGTGGAACACATTGCTGCAAGTGGAGTTTAACCCCTGATCCTGAAAGCATACAAGCCAAAGTAAAGTGAGCAAAAACACTGAGATAAGAGAAAAGTTTAATAGCTTGCCCTCTGGTAAGTACTCACGTAAGTTTCAGATAAGCTCACTCGTGCCAAAAGCATATGGTTTAGAGAAGTAATGGCAAGTCTTTGTAAACAGTCTCTGTGGTGCTAAAACTGATCATTGAGAATGATGGAATAAACAAAAAGCATCTATTTATCTATCTGCCTCTGTGTATCTTTGTCTTTGTATCTGTCTGTCTGTTTTATATATATGACATTCTGAAAGAGATATCTTGTTCGATTCTTGAAAGTGGAACAATTTATTAAGACAGTTTTAAAACTGAAATACTAACTCCCTACACTCGACGGCTAATCCGCAAAAAATCGAAGACGCAGGGGCCATCGACCTGTGTATTCACAAACGGGCAAGAAATCCCGCCGCAAATCTCGGGCCTACCTCGCTCTCCCTGCAGTACCGCACTTACCAGCAGCATTCTTCCCGGGGCTTGAAAACTGGGCCCAACAGCCAGTAGACCCACAGCGGCCCCCTAGCACCAATATGGGGAAACGCACACAGAAGCCCCGGCAGGTAAACCCTGGGATTCCCGAGATATAGGGGCCCTGCTGCAATGCACCGCAAGCCACAAGATGGCGGCCGAACAGGATCCTCAGACAGGCTCCACATGCTCTGAGCAGCAGTTGGAGGGACACAGGGCACAACAGAGACTTGAGTCACCCAGCAGCCAACGAGCAGAAGGGAATGACTCAGCCCCAGCCACAAAAGGGGATATCAGGCAGCTACTACAGGAAATGAAGCAGATGTTTGATGCTGACATGAACCTGGTAAAAACAGAAATGCAGACAGTGACAGCACGGGTGCAGGTCTCCTAAGATGACATGTTAGACCTCAGACAAGAAGTGAAGAGCATGGGAGACACCCTGCGACACATACAGTCTGCAATCACAGTATTTTAAAACACATTAGATGCCATGGAAGACGTCAGTATGCGCACGCACATTAAAATTTGAGGAATCTCAGACACAATTGGGCCAACAGAATTGCCACAGTTCCTCAAAAGACTAACAGCAGCACAATGGCACCAAGAGACGTCATAGTCTGCTGCCACTCCACGTCCAACAAACACCGCATCCTGGCAGCCATAAGGGGCAAGACGCCATTAGACTTTGAATCATCGCAACTGCTCGATTACGGCAAGGGAAGTTAGAATACAGATGGCTACTACTAAGAACCCTAACAGTTAACAAAAACTGAAACTATCACTGAACACCCCTTTGCACCATCACCCTCCCATGAATGGGATTCAGACAGAACAGTTCCATTCATCCCCAGGAGTAATACGAGGCAAGAGGCAGTAACCTGAACATGCCACAGAATGCATACTATTTGCTTCCATGTTCTTTTGTTCTCATCTCTAAGCTAACCCTGATGTTCTTTTTACTCCAATTTTAGCTACTTTTTCCCCTTGACTGTCTGCTGAGTGATACGACCACTAAAATAGGCCATGACGAACCCCCTCACCCCCATGATCCCCTCAGGTTAGGGGTCGACACTACACCACTCACCACTCTACGCACTGCACACCTGTCACGCCACCTCTGCTAAAAATCTAGCAAAGACCCTAGGCCTCAAATGTAGCACAAAAGCCAATTTATAATGGGACAACCAAAGAAGCCTACTTTACACTCTAAGCCCCCCCCCAGTTATCAGGTGTGACACCAAACTACCCGCAGGTACACAAGCCTGAACACAGACTTGCCTCATTCATTACAACCCTGACCCCCCCATGGATACCCATAGCATGGGAAGACTCGCCTCACTTGAAATGGAAAAAGTGCACACACAGTTCCACTGTTTTACTCCCGACTGACATAATACATGCTGTTTCTTTCTAACACTGAGCATTCAACGTAGCAGCTGGACAGTCATACTACGCTTGTTTCTATCACTTAGTTCTACTCTTTATTAATGTGTACAATGTGTAAACAAGCCACGACCTAAGCCACTGTAATTGCTTATGAATGTCCTGGCTATGCTGTTGTAGCATCATAAGTTTGCATGTTTCAACATAAATGCACAGAAAAATAAAGAATTTAAAAAACAAACAAACATGCTACATTCTTGTCTGGATATTGCACTAGGACTGTATCTATGTCTGTCTTTATGTCTATCTGTCTGCCAGCCATCGACAGTGACTGTGATAGAAGTGATTAACTAACCACTCACACTATTTTATCTCAGGAGAAGATTTGTCTAAAAGAGAAATCTCGACATCTGCTCCTGTCCTGGTTTGGGTTATTACTGCAGACTGTATTTAAGCTCTAGTGGAGGGCTGGTTAGGAAGATATGGCAATATGCTGGCTTCTCCCCCCCCCCCATTATGTCATGTTTCTTTGATGTCATTCCTATAGGTGATACATTGCTCTGTTCAGTTCCTGTTCTGAGTTTCATAAAATCCACATGCAGCACTGTTTAACATTACAGTAAATAGGTCCCTAAGGAAACATAAATTATACGCAATTGTAAGCATTTTTCACGTACTATTAAGCAAGGCGTCGCCAGTATTTCAGAAGTTTGGGGAAATAACATTTAAGAAGAATCAGCCTGAGTCACCGTGTCAGGAAGAGCCAAAAAACATAAGAAATAGACAGGTGTGCCGTGTAATATTGCAGGGGTGAAATTCAAACACGAAAAAACGCACTTATGAAAATGCAATACAGCAAGTGCTGTATCTGGAGCATGCAGACTGCCCTGTTATTCAAACCACAATTCCTGATAGAGAATAAGATAAAATACAGACAAAAACTCCACTCATTACAGGAAAAAGGACAAAGGAGCCCATGGCTTCCTTCCTTACAAAATTTTAAATTTAGGACAAAAACGATAGATGTTGAAGCTTAAAGGGACACTTTAGTCATCAGAACAACTACATCTTAGGGTATTTGTTCTGGTGAGTAGAATCATTCCTTTCAGGCTTTTTGCAGTAAACACTGTCTTTTCAGAGAGAATGCAAAGTTTACCTTACAGCCTAGTGATTACTCCACTGGCCACTTCTCAGATGTCTACTAGAGCTGCTTCCTGGGGCAGCGCTGCACACTGCCATTCAGTGTCTCCTGGAGACACTGAACTTTTATCATAGAGATGCATTGATTCAATGGATCTCTATGAGGAGATGCTGATTGGCCAGGGATGTGTTTGACTTGTGCTGGCTCTGCCCCTGATCTGCCTCCTTGGCAGTTTCAGCCAATCCTATAGGAAAGCACTGTGATTGGCTCACAGAATCACTTCTGATTATTTCAGACATGCAGGCAGATCAGGGACAGAGGCAACAGCTTCAGACTTGAATACAAGTAAGATTTTACTATACTTTGGGAGGCAAGGACAGGGGAGCTAGATGGTGGTTTTAACACTATACGGTCAGGAATACGTTTGTGTTCCTGACCCTATAGTGTTACTTTAAATTGTGTGATTCAATTGGCAATGAATCACAACACACTGTTAGTGAATATAATAATTAATAAAAAATTGAATTTGTAGTGCATCACCTCAGAACAGTAGTAAGTGAAAGGTAGATCCTCAGATGTTATAGAACTACGTTTGACTGAATTGCCAGTGATACAATATGCAGAGCTTAGTCACACATCGAAGGATAAAATCAGAATAGAGGTCTATAAGGGACTTTAGAGTGGTGGGGTTAAAAAGAGTCATTCTACGCAAGCTGAAGTGGTTGTGGTGCAATAACCTAGTCTATGTAGCATTTTTACAAGAAACACTGCAAGTCATGATATATTTAGAGTTTTGTTGCTAGTGTATACCCCCACCTCTTCCTATAAAGAGGTCTAGACCAAATATATCAATTTCAACGTTTTGGATCCAACGCCTCCATACGTTCTTACTCATCTTGCATTCTCTTCAGGGATTTATGTGATAAGAATGTCTTTCCTTTACTTTTTTGCTCCTTTTTAGAATCCATTATCTTAAATTAAAAACAATAGGGGGCAATTTTACATACAAAAGCAACTGCTGCCTAAGGATAGAGCAAAGTCTCTCAGTTTTAGACTCATGTCCCATAATCCTGACTTTGGATGTGGGACACCAGATAACTGCCCGTCAGCCAGCACAAAGTGAGCACATCTTTAGAGGCACTTCAGCTGTGCTGAAGGCACTAGGACCACGTAGAGAGTGGTGTTGAAGGTCTGCCACCAGTCGAGAGGCTTCTAGTTAGCATGGTGTTTATTCTTATCAAGCTGGCACAGTCATTCTCGACCCATTTTCTGGTGGACCCTCCCATTTTTGTATCACTGGCACACCCCCCAAAGTCTTGGCCACCCCTGTCCCAATTGCACACCTCTTAAAGTTGGGAGATATGTGTAGATAGTCCTAACAATTAGGAAATGAGCCAAAGGCTAGAGATATCAAAAAGAAAAAAAAAAAAAGATAGTCAAAATAGCAAAAGCTATGTTAATACCAAAAGGACACAAACAAAATAGCAACATGTTATTACATAGTTAAAAAAGGTTGAAACCCCCCGCCCCCACCCAAAAGTGTCCATTAAGTTCAGTCATTCTCACATCTGTTTTTTGTGGTTGATTAAAAAATCCAGTTTGAAGCACTTTCCTATTTTGCAACAAACTAGGAATAAAAAAAAAAAAAATGTTTACATTTTTTTTTCTATTGCTCTCCTTTGAGGCCAAAGGAAAACCATGAGAGGGCAATGCTCTGTAATTAGCTTATAGACTGCCATGTTAGAATGTATGTCCAAGGAATCAAACATGTTCTGCAATGGAACATGGGTTTGAGAAACACCGGACATTCTGTAAAGTAGAAAAGGAAAGTAGAAAGCAATGTTTGGTGTCTGACATGGTGGCAAGATGCTGGCCTAGGACGGACAGGTACTATAACAGGTGTAGGCCAATAGACTACACAATGCATTTCACTATAATGTGATAAATGTTTTCACACAAAATATCACAGTGACGTTTGAGTAAAGTAACACATTTCTATTGGTATTATAAGGTATGCCGAAATCCATATTTACAATTGTCCACAAAAACAGATACATAAAAGATTTTCCATAAACTTAAAATAATGTAATATGAGAAAGATTGTGCATGACAGGGGGGGAGAGGTGCAGTTTCTCAGTATACATTCCTTATTTCCTCCTGTGCTGACGGTCCTGAAATGCTAAGGAGTTTCTCATCCTTTTCATTAATTGAATAAACAGGAATCTCTCGAAGGTTTGGGCACTTTGTACTGGGTGACAGTGGTTTGTCTAGGAGAGCCTATGTTTTTTTTTTTTTTTATAAATAAACCACAAAAAGCAAGAGATAATCACTAAGAATAGATTTTTTTTTTTTTATCTATTTGCTCTTTGAGTAGTCCTTTTAAGTTTAAGTGAATTCCAGTCATGGGTCATTGTAGGTAGGGGCATTACAGATGCTCATCACTGACGAAGCCTATGAGAGGCTGGAATGATCTAAGGTCACACTATCTCTTGTGAAGGGAAAACCCTCATGTCAATTTGTATCAGTTCTGTACTGCTACAAGGTGGGAATAATCAGATATGCTAATCATAAAGGTTCTCTCAGTAATTGAGCAGATCTAACATTAACGTAAAAAATTACTTTCCAAATACAACATTTAAAAAATCACTATTTAGTAAATATACCCCCAATGAAAACATATGCATCTTTTTATTAGGATAATAAGACAAGGCTGGCCTGGGTTCAACGGTGAGACTTGCAAAGGCTTCAGACAAGAAAACTACAGCTTTTGCAAGCTGTTTTAGATGTACCCCCAATGGAAACACATATACTTAAATGTGTGCATGTTTAAATTGAGGGTGTATCTACTAATAAGGTATTCTCATTTCTTTTAAATCCAAGGAACGAATGCACTGTGAGATAATCGAAAAATCCGATTGCATAACAAGATAATTTAGAGACCCTACTTGCATGCTTAGTTAATCTAGGGAGGCTGTCCTTGTTGCTAGCTAATCTAGAGAAACTTGGTTGTGAGATAACCCAGAAGTTCACTTTACGTTTTCCATTTTGCTTTGAATTATTTTTTTTTCTCATTATCTTTAAGTAATCTATATTTAGCCCTGGCTCTGCTCCGTTGAAGCATTTAGCCAGTAACAGTTTGTATAATGAGAACAGCCTGAAGCAAATCAAACAGCTCTTAAGCTCTGAAATGGTTAAAGCCGAAATACCTTGACAACAATCCATCAAACTAATGTTCTAAGCGTTTATTCAAAACAGATCGATGCACTTACAGTATGCAGAGACCGCCAAATAACAGTGTTACTTCCATAGCTTCCAAACAATCTCCCTCTTTTCCTTTTACGGATTAATGCTGAGATATTATAACTAAATCACTAGCAATTAACTGATTCATTGCCAAGTTAGAAGTTGCGCAATATAATAATGTATGGTTTGGATCCTAAGTCATTAGGGATCAGATGGACATAAAAAAAAAAATACTCCCCCCTGAGTTTTTTTTAAACAGTATTCCTGTTTGCTTGCATCATCAAGGGGTTAACATGTATGGGTATACAGGTAATCAATGGTGTCACCTATACCAGTAATATTGAACTTGACCTTTTTAAGATTTGACTTACAGAGTGAAAGCTATTAAAGGAACAAACACATAAGGCACTCAAGCTAGCTGGAGTGCTTTATGTGTCTAGCATGTGTCCTCTTTTCATTTTATAAATGCTAATTTTAATAGACATAGGCACTTAAAAATTATCCTTGTTACTCCCCCTGGCTGTCAATCAAACAACCAACATGTTTCTTCCTTGTTTGTTAAGTGGAGGCAACTGTTTAGTTGTTTGGTGAAGGCGACTGCTCAGAGCACCTGCCTTATAAAGACAGCTTGTTGATGAGTCTCTTATTGGACAGCAACATAAATTATGTGCTGGAGAAGAAGATAAGAAATTAAAGATCTCATATATGTGCCAAACTTTGGTTTTCTATATCTATTTCAAATTGATCACTTCTTGAATTCATTTGCCATATTTTTTAATGCCTTCCTGAAAGAATACAACGTGATGGGAGTTTATGTCCAATAATACCTTACAGTAAATTGACAACATACAGGACAATGTACTTCTTATCCCAAATCTAAAATGATACAGGTTTTTTTTTTTTTTTTTTAATTACACGTGACATTACAATGTATTATTTTATACCTTTTGAAAAAGCAAAACTACATATCGGTTAAAATTGTATTTAAACACTATAACAAACCGCTTCATCTCCTTAAAAATCCATGCATCTACAAACCGAACTTGAAGAAAAATTATTATACAAGGTAAGAGTATGGCCTAACACAGATATGTGAGGTATCCATGCCAATATTTATTATGACATACAGAGAATCTAGTTCAAACTCTATATTAAAAGGATTATGACTTATAAAAGATAACTAAATGTAAAAAATTCATAGGAGGCCCACGTTCATTTTTCTGATGTGATAAGAAACACACTGGTTATTGGTGAGAGCAGTAGAACAGAGCTTTGCCTATATATCTCCAAACACGATAGAAATTTCAGAATACTGAAACCGGACAGATGTGTCATAGACTCTAATCCCCTTAATCCCTAAAGCTCTCTCTATAATGGATATTTTAAAAGACCAGATTGGAAAACATGCTGTTTTTTTATTGAGCTTTTTTTCTCCGTAGCTTGCGTTTCCACTGGCGTTAATATTTGCCAAGTGTCCCCTTCTGGCCACACGACAGATTTCTTCCATGTACAACAGATGAACACATCTAATGAGTTAAACCGTTTATGGCTGGTTTTAACTACATAAATCTGGTAGGAGTATCGGCTGCGGCATACTTTTCCTCTGTCTATAAACAATTATACAGAGGGTATTACTACGGGAATTGGCTACCAGCGTTTTTCAATCCATTCCATAAATTATAGAGACCATGTGACAACTCATTATTTGTTTTAGTACTTTGAACCTAAACTGGACGAAGTTTTTTTGTTTTAAATGGTTCTCACATGAATTACCCGGGGGGGGTGGCAATGACTATTTCGTGGTAGCTGATTTGCATATTTATGCAATGTGTTCCCGTGCGATGAATCATATTTTCAACTTTTTTTTTCCTGTTAATTTTCTTGTTTCTGGTAAATCACTAAATAAAGAGATTTTTTTTGTCTCCGTGGGTTTATTTTTGTTCTTCCAAAGATTGCTTGGTATTCAGTGAGATAATTAATAATTGACATTAATTCTTACAAAGCTAAACAATACTATTTATGTTTTAGAGCATTAGTTGCAAGCATAATCTAAAATATGTGCCAACACAAAATTGACCGGTTAACCCCTATAAGTCAATGTACATACTTTTGCCATCATGAAAATCTAGTGCATGCAGCTGCCCTGTTAAAATTAATTGTCCTACCGCTGATTGCCTTAGAGTGGTCAGTTGGCGTTCTACGCCAACCCGTATGCCCCAATTCAGAAAAAAGGTACATACTAATTTCAATGAAGTTGTAATGGTTCCCACACTAGTCCTTTAAGGTTTAACCAGTATGGGAGAGTCTGGAGAATAACAGAAAAATTAAATGGTAACAACCAGCAATAGAAATATGATGAACCAGCACTGAATAGCAAACATTTGTACTAGCACCAAGCAACAGAAACAAAACCGCTCTGGGCAGCATAACAGAACACAAGATAGCAGTGTGAATCAGCAGCACTAAAAAGAGCAGCTCACTGCTGCAAAAATACCACTGAACAGCAAGCAACAGATCACAAAACAGCATCTCTGCACAACACATATAGAGATTAGCAGCAGTATTAAACTCAGAGCAGCCTACACTCATTTTAAACACAGGGGAGAAGCACAGCTCATTTTAAACACAGGGGAGAGGCACAGCGCATTTTAAACACAGGGGACAAGCACAACACATTTTAAACACAGGGGAGAGGCACAGCGCATTTTAAACACAGGGGAGAAGCACAGCACATCTTAAACACATGGGAGAAGGACAGCTCATTTTAAACACATGGAGAAGCACAGCTCATCTTAAACACAGGGGAGAAGGACAGCTCATTTTAAACAAACACTGGGGAGAAGCACAACTCATCTTGAACACTGGGGAGAAGCACAGCTCATCTTGAACACTGGGGAGAAGCACATCTAATCTTAAATACTGGGGAGAAGCACAGCTCATCTTAAACACAGGGGAGAAACACAGCTCATCTTGAACACTGGGGAGAAGCACATCTCATCTTAAATACTGGGGAGAAGTACAGCTCATCTTAAACAAAGGGGAACGTATGCTAATTTAATCAGCTTTCTTAAAGAAAATGTGGATATATGTGTTTTACGTGATGTAAATATACAAAGTGAAGCTACATCCTATCAACAAATGCACCCATGTTCTCTTCCATGTAAAAAGTCAAATTGTTTAGTGCATACACATTGCCTGCAATCCACCAAGGCACAGACACACCAAATGACGCCAATCTATTAAATACAGTATGTTCTGGAGTCATTTCAGATATTCAATATAGTCAAGTTATTAGTTGATGTAAAACGGTCAAATGAATAAATTGCATTTCTGCAGCAAATGCCAAACAAAGTTGAGATATTACCATGGAAGCCAATAGAGTGATTGTGTTCATTGCTTCCCTTTTGCACCAGAATTGCAGTTCCGACATGTTTCCCAATATCGCTGATCTGTCATATGGCGTTAATCACTTCTGCACTAAAGGGTGAGGGTGTGGGTTTGATGTATATTGTACTCCTAGTTCTTCTATATACAACACTTGTTAACTCTAAAATTCCATTGTTTTATCTATTATTTCCTTCTGATATAAAAAATAAATATTGTGATATACAGCAAAACTTGGTGCTTAAATTTATACGTATTTACTTATATCTACAGTATATAGATGTAGAGAATCATGCTTAGTTTACCCACCAAACTGTGAATTCTTATAAGCTACCTACTAAATTAATTTGATTGTCAGTTCACATCAACTATTCAAATATATCCTTACTATTTCCTTCTGAAATATGATCCAAGATTTAAAATGCAACTCGAGTGAGTCGGAAGACCAATTTATTTTTCATTGCGTGTTATAAAAAGCTAAGACATCAGTTTTTAACTAATTGGTTAATTTATACACCAAATATGTGAGTTACTGTATCTACATTCTGGTCCAGCATGGGACTAGCATAAAGATTATAAAGAAATTATTAATACCTGTGGAACTTTATGTTATCTCTCTCTCCAGGGCAACAATTAGTTTGCATGGAAGATTGGGTTACATTGCTAGTTATTTGTAATTCTCTTGATCTAGACAAGCTAAGTGTTTTGTATTTTTTTTCTATTCTAAGGTCATAAAGATTTTATGAAAGGTCTGTTTTAGTATTAATAAGGTGAAATATGTACAGGAAAACACTCTTTTATTTCAACTCTAACATAGCCATTAATGGTTCTTATGTACTTCCTGGAGCAACCCCTGACTCCTTAGTAGATGTAAACCTCATGATTATTACAAGCTCCAACAAGTAGCTCCCGGTCTATTTACTATTGCCTATGGAGTGCCCCCTTGCTCTTTAGGTATCCAGAGCTCATAATAAGCTTCTACTAGCTTTATTAGTATGTCTTTATGTTTCTTCCACAATCACATGAGACATCCACTGGCTCCATAGAAACTTGGTCGGTCACAGTTATGCATCTTCCAACTTCATAAGAGGACCCTCGGCTTCTCACAGCAACCAAGCATTGAATCATTAGCTTCTTACAGTTTAAACGAGACTTGTGCATTTTGATACAGACAAATTGCCATTTATCTGAATTTACGCCAATTGCTGTTTGGTGAATTCTGTATCTCTGCCATACGGACATATAACTCAGCAAATGACCAGCATTATGGCAGATTTTTCAGTATTCTGAATTTCAACTCTGCTGCAAAAAAGAATAAAAGAAGATGATTGATTGGAAAAGAGATGATTGATGACTTGGGGACAGCCACAAATTGCTGATTTTATTCACAGATTAAGCGAAAATTGACTTGATGTGTGAACAAAATGGTGGTAAAATGTGTCTATATGTGTGCTAAAAATGTATACACCCTGTTCCAAATTATTTTGCAAATTCTATTTAAGTGTCACAAAGATTAAATATTTTATTTTTCAGTTTAACTCATGGATGGCATTGTGTCTCAGGGCTCTTTTGATCACTGAAAACAATCTCGGACACCTATGATAATTAGATTGCCAGGTGAGCCCAATTTAAGGAAAAACTACTAAAGGAGGGTGTTCCATATTATTAAGCAGAGCAACATTTTCATCCAATATGGGGAAGAAAAAGGATCTGTCTGCTGCCGAAAAGAGTGAAATAGTTCAATGCCTTGGACGAGGTATGAAAACATTAGATATTTTATGAAAACTTAAGCGTGATCATCACACTATTAAGAGATTTATGGCTGATTCAGAGCACGGACATTAAGGTGTAGAGTCCTCCAGAGTCTTGCAACTGTGCATAAACCTTCTATTCAGCCACCACTAACCACTACTCACAAGCAGAAACGGCTGCATTGGGCAGAAAAATACACGAAGACTAATTTTCAAACAGTCCTGTTCACTGATGAGTGCCATGCAACCCTGGATGGTACAGATGGATGGAGTAGTGGATGGTTGGTGGACAGCCACCCTGTTCCAACAAGGCTGTGACGTCAGCAAGGCGGTGGTGGAGTCATGTTTTGGGCTGGAATCATGGGAAGAGAGCTGGTCGGCACCTTTAGGGTCCCCAAAGGTGTAAAGATGACACTGTAAAGTATGTGGAGTTTCTGACTGACCACTTTCTTCCCTGGTACAGGAGGAAGAACTATGCTTTCCGTAATAAAATCATCTTCATGCATGACAATGCACCATCTCATGCTGCAAAGAATACCTCTGCATCAATGGCTGCTATGGGGAGAAAGTCATGGTGTGGCCTCCATCCTCCCCTGACCTCAATCCTATTGAGAACCTTTGGAGCATCCTCAAGCAAAAGATCTATGAGGGTGGGAGGCAGTTTACATCCAAACAGCAGGTCTGGGAGGCTATTCTGACATCTTGCAAACAAATTCAAGCAGAAACTGTACAAAAACTCACAAGTTCAATGGATGCAAGACTTGTGAAGCTGCTATCAAACAAATGGTCCTATGTTAAAATGTAACGTGACCTGTTAAAATGTTTAAAAAGTTAAAATGTTGTTAGAGGTTTGATTGAAATAGCTTTTGATTTCAGTAAATATGCTGTGTGGCGAAATTAACATGGTCCCTGAGAGGTTTGGCCCTTTGGCCCTTTAAATACAGTATTTGGGCATAATGGATCTTTATTGTGCTGCTACTGGCCCTTTAAGAACTGTATCTGGGCATTTTGAGACTTTTTGGGACAATCCCCCTTTAAGACGGTGTCTCCATTGTCCCCAAACCTTTAATATACTGTGTTCCTGGCTTTCTCCCACTTGGTTCAGTAAATGGGGCTTAGTGAACCAAGTATTACACAGGCGGACCACCCAGAAGTGGAAGCGTGCAGGCAATTTACCTCCCAGGCTGGGAGCCTGCTGTAGGTAAATAGCCGACCGCTGGGTCTTTGTTCTGTCGAACGCGGTCACTGAACTGAAATCGGCAGCACATTTCAACGAACACCACTGACCCTTACCTTCTCCTCCACTGAGTTTGCAGCCGCAGGGACTAAGTCCCGTTCGGCGATGGGACTTAGTCATTTTTTCAGTGTGAAATAAACTGACCGCACAGCCCAAATCTATGGAACTGTTTTGGGCATGAAAATGTGCTTGCGGTCGGTCATAAAGGACTTCCAGCTAACTTTTTAACCCCTGCAAGGAATTGGCTGAATTTTGGATATGTGTGTAATTAAAGTGTGCTGAGTATTAATATGTATTATGAAGATTGAATGTGTATATATAGATTTTTTAATTCTTTATTTTTGTTGTGCATATGTGTAGTACAGGCAGGCAAGAGGTGCCCCAAGAGCAGTCCTCCAGCATTTCCCACGCTCAACATGCGGGGCCCAAGATGAACAAGCACATTTTATATTAATGACAAGTATAAACAATCGATTGTAGAAGTAGCTATATGGTAAATTTAGGCTGGGTCAATGCGCTGACTAAGCTTTAAATGCTCTAAATAATGCTGGTGCCACATATATATTATGGAAGTAAACTAAAGCTTTATGATTAAATAATAATCGTGCATTGGTTAGCAACAAGCTACAGTTAGGTAAATCGCTTTAATGCTATTATCCCCCCAGCCGACCGGGACCACCCATGCTGCCTCTGCGGGGAGCCTTCTTCTTGGTGGTCCAGAGACCTCACACTCAGTGGGAGTCCCACTATCATTCGATACCTGCTCTGCCCTATCTGTGTAACATGGAGCGAGTGTCCACCAGAGCAGGCATCAGGACACAGTCCACTCATGCTGCGCTGTAAGGTTCTCGCTGGTTCCTCTGAGTCTGCAGCTGTGCTTCAGTATGCTTGTCCCTCTTAGTTCTCTGAGGGTCGGCGTCAGCCGTGAAGGGGAGCTTGGTGTAGTCGGCATGTGGTTGTTGGTTCCTGGGTGGTTTTTGTTGCAGGCTCGGTGTGGGGTGAGTGGTTGGTATGTCTTTGCGCTCAGTCCGTTCAGGTGGCAATAGTCGGTGCGCGGGTTACCTCCATCCCCCCTGTGCCGCTGTTGTTGTCGCTGATTCAAATGGCTGCAGGGGTAAGTGATAACAATCTCGCTTCTCGGTTTAGCCGGGTCCGAAGACAGGAGCCGCATTGTCAGCCGTGGGCACTGGTGCTGGGTGCTGGTCCTCCCTTCGTCACTTGCGCACATGGCGCCCGCCATCTTGGACCTAGCGGTCTGACCCCCCAGCTTCGGCCACGGCATCCTGGTCAAGGTCTTAGGGTGAGGACCGGGATCACCCCCCCGGTCCATAGGGGGAGGAACAGGGCCGGGTCCGCTCAGATTTGTGCCCCAGGTTGGGTACTGTATTGCAGGATAGTGGGGCAGTGGCCGTCCACCCCACTCACTGCCGGAGAAGACCTCAGGTAGTTCAGCGAAAAGTTCTCCTCCAGGGGACTGTAGCTCGATGAGCCAGCCTCTCCCTGGATCCAGCAGTCCCTATGCTTTAGGCATCATTGCTGTCGGTCTGCTTTTCGTTTTAAAGGCATGGTTTTTAGTCGTTTTTAATGCGGTGTTGCAGGAGCGCTGCTTACCTGCGACCATCCAGCTCGGCGGTCCGCCCTGCCCCGCCCCCTGAATGTGTATTTTTAAAGTTACAGTACATGTGTAAAAACGCAGAGGGGAGAATTTGTGTGTAATTGCTGGGAGTGTTTTACTGTAATGTACTTGTTTTATTGGTTGTTTTACAAAACCCTGTGGGCGGTACTATGTGTGTAGAATGGGCATAAAAGCAGAGTGTTTGATTAAAATCTTCAGTTCTTCTTCACCCTTAATCTGAGTCCTGTCTCTTATTTGGGGAATTGGCTACAAGGGATTGCTATGCTCGTCATACTCTCTTGCTATAATCACTGAGCTCTTGTAAGAGCTGTTCTGTTACTGCTACGCTCTCTGGGGAAAGAGAGGTTCACCCACTGGAAGCTGGATCCTGGCCTGGGCTCCAGGGTGGGTGAAGACGGCGAGACCCCAGCACAGCTGCATCGCTGGAAGTGGGGTCTGCAGTGCTGATGGTGTCGGTTGGAGTGCTTGGAGTCCTCAGCGAGCACTAGGAGCATCGATTGGTGAAGGTACTCAGTCGGAGTGCCAGCAGTCCGTCACATGCTACAAACACAACAAATTAAATGTTTCAGTTCCTTATAACCTACAAAGTGTTTTGAGACTTACTGTGCGTAATAATTTGGAACAGTGCATTGTAAGTTTTTTATGTTTAAAAAAATACTGTTATCATTAGGAGGTTTGTTCAATAAAATTTGAATTGTACTCTTAATAGTTGATAATATGAGAATTATGCTGACTGTTATTTACATCAATTATTTAGGTAAATGAGAAAAATATAATTTACATAATAATTTGGAACAGGGTGTACATAATATCCTCTTGAGATCCAGCCCATTAACTTGTGTCCTCTGTACTGGACATTTCATTCACATGCACCTCCTTTTATTCTTTTGAGCTACTCTATCAATCTCTGCTGTATTGTAAAGAGGACATCCTGGTCTTTCCAGTGATATCTCATGTGATAGGGTGCTGGGAACTTTGGGAGACATTTTTTACTCGGTTCCCAGGAGGATGTAAAATATATGTTATGTATATAATTTGCAGTACACTGAATGGCCCTTTTTCTTGACTTTTTTTGGTATGTTAGAATATTTCACCAACTATTTTTCCATTGATGAAAGTCAGCCAAAACAAACTCTCGCACAAGTCTGATTTCAACCATCCATCCCAAGCTCTTTACAATGTTACATACTGCACATGCATTTCCCCAAACACCTCGTACAAGTAATCACAGTCTACCTACAACATTGAATGAGTCTCCGCTGCAACTTTCTACAAAACAAAAGGCGGCACCCTAAAAACTCCCATAAGATTCCACCATGATCCTCTTAATCACCCATATAAGCATTGTTTCAGATCTACAACTATCTCTATTGCTTATCCATTTCAACATGCCCTTCATCTAAAGATTTGTGCTGTTGTCACACATTATTCAATTGTAATATTTAATACATAGTTTAACAGATGAACCAAATAAATATATCTGAATTCTAGTAGAAAAGCTAAGACAGATTTTGCTACTTACGTTTCAAAGTTTGCTCAGATATAATTAGTAGTTAACAAGCATTTTATGGTCATGCAATAAATGCAAAGTCTTTTGAATTATGACACAAATTAATGGATTTGGTGGGTCTTCTATTTATTTTATCATTGCAAAATTCAATTAATTGGATTTATACAGCCAGCAAACGTATCTTGAGCTGAACACATGCTCTTCAGTGCTTAACCTCTGTCTGTAGCACATCTGTCGATACATCTCTTTGATCCAATAATCATGGTTTCTGTATACTCTGTGTTAACATTCACCCAATCCTTCCCCACATCTAAGGATACAAAACAGACATGTATATATGCAGGGTCTATTTGGAATTCAGTGACTACCATATTTCTCCACCTGAAATGTGGTCCCTGATAGTTGAACTGCACTAACCTAAAGGATTTTCAAAAGCCTGTCTTGAACTCTGCGCAGATTGATATGACATCTATTAGTGATTTATGTCTTGTGAAATTCCAGTGGCAATTGGTAGGTTCCTGAGCTTAGGTCAACACAGACCGAAAAGCAGCCCACACCTGATCTTTAGTGCTACTGTATTCAACCTTGTTGAATTTGTAACAACAGAAAGTGGGACAAGGATGCTGTGTTTTGAAGCTAGTACCATATATATTGGTTTTTCATTTCATAATGTTTGCTACACTTGTTCCTAGTATTTGGAGAAGGAAATTGTGAGTTCCCAGTTATGTTAGTAATATGTTTTACTGTTTCACTTAGTTGCTTTATGGGGATCTTACATATATACTCATGATTCAGAGGCACAACATTTGGAGTGCCAAACATTGTCTACTCCTGTTCTAGAATATCATCAATCAGAAGATTATCCACTCCACATGTGGTTATCTGCAATATGTTTGTGAGTGTCTACTATCCTAACTTTCTTTTTTGATAAGTCTCTTGATGTACTTCACTGTTATATCTTTATCCCACCACATTTATATGCTGTTACTCCTTTGAAAACATATGTTTAAAGGGACACTACAGGTACCAAGACCACTCATCTCATTGAAGTGGTCTGGGTACACTGACCCTGTCCCCTTAGCTCTACAATGTAAAATATTGCAGTTTCAAACACAATAGGGTATATATTTTTCTACACTAGACTTGTCCTATCCAAGTCGAAAATGTCTCTGTTTCAGAGGATTGGTATATAATAATTACAGGGAAAATATACTCAATGATGATACACCAAGTCAATGTCTATGCCTCCAATTTAACAGAAAACTATTTCTGGAACTAATTAACAGAACATACACTCTCACTTCCCCACAGTATAGTTTTGCGGGAGAGACTTTAATGTGGTCCTCTGTCCTGCATCCAACAGGAGCTCTAGACAAGGGACAATAAGATCTCAAGGAAAAAAGTGCAAGACAAATTACTAAATCAATTTATACAGTGCACAGGATTAATAGATGCATGGAGGGTGCAACACCGAACATCGAATACACATTTTTCTCTGCCCCACAATCCACATACACATTCATCTATTCCTAACAAATGGACTAGGCATGTCTAGGGTAAACAGGACAGAAGTCAACTGTATAACATGGCCAGTTCACGCCAGCACATCCTTATACCTCAGGGAACTAAGATTAACTTCACCATGGAACTAGAAGCTAAATAACTCCAAACTAGAAGATAAAAAGATGACCATAGTAGAATACTTTAACATTCTCTAAGGCCCCACAGTGTGGGCAGCCCATAAGGCAGTAATAAGGGGTCATAGAAATAGCCATCAAAAAAATAAAATTAAATTGATATGTGAACAAGAAGCAGCTCTACGTAAAGCAGTTCAGAAACACAAAACCAATCCAACAGAAGCACAACTCAAAGCTGAGAGCACTTATGCAATCTCTGAAAGACACTTTCCTGGACGATATAGCCAAAACAATGGTGTGGACAAAACATATGTACTATGAGAAGTTCAGAAAAGTGGACAAAATACTAGCTCGAGCCCTGAGGCCCAGGGGTGGATACAAACCTATTGTGGTTATAAAGATTAGGGAGAAAGGGGTAACACACAATCGGAAGACATAAGAAAATCCATTACAGAGTACTACTCCTAAATATACAATCACTTGCATGATCACACTGAACACAACAACATCTACAAGAAGACCATATGGACATGCCCAAGTACAGGAATGTGTAAAATACATCAACCAGAGAAGTGGAGCGTGTTAGGTAAGGTGTACTATAGAATACACCTACCCTTTGTTGGGACATATGGATTATGCTGTAAAGTGGAGAAAAAAAAGGGACTAATAGTGTAATAACGTCAGGGATATAAGTGGACTGTAGGTGTTCAATGGTCCAACTCACATGGGAATGAGTCTTCCAAGTAAGCTCAGCATAGGCAAAAGTGTACTAGGTGACACAATCCCCTCTTCTGTCCGCTCAAATATGGTATATGAAACGAAAAAGAAGTTGGGAAACCAGTAGACTTCTGGTGTAGCATGTAAGGTCCAGGAGTTGGCAGATGCTTTAGTCCAGGTCTGGGAGGAGATCCCTCAGGAGACCATCCGCCACCTCATCAGGAGCATGCACAGTCGTTGTAGGGAGGTTATACAGGCACGTGGAGGCCACACACACTACTGAGCCTCATTTTGACTTGTTTTAAGGACATTACATCAAAGTTGGGTCAGCCTGTAGTATGTTTTTCCACTTTAATGTAAAGAACAAAGTATTTCAGAAGAATATTTAATTCATTTGTTCCCTTTATTTTTTTGAGCACCATAGGATATCCCTTAACTTTGGTGCTCCCCTATAAATAATTGTTAGTGTATTTGGGAGTTCCTTATTTAAAACAGCATCAGTATTCAAAAAATACAGTTAAAATTACTAATAAAAGCAATCTTACTTTGGTCATTGGTCTCCTTTGGTGGTTTATATTCAAGTAATGTTATTCTCTCCTTTTGAATTACCTCCTCATAAGCTTTTTCTAAAAGTGGTTCCTGACAGCTCTTTTTTCTAAAATCATTAATGATTTTCGGGGATTGTTCTTTAAATACTTCCTCATCTGAACAATTTCTTCGAATTCGCAGGAGTTGGGCTTTTGTGGCGTTTAACAGCTATTCCAAAGCCCTGATGGTGAGCAAGATCTTTTTATTGTATATCTGTTTTATCGGACCATACATGCTACACCAGAAGTCTACTGGCTTCCCAACTTCTTTTTCATTTCATATACCATATTTGAGCGGACAGAAGAGGGAATTGTGTCATCTAGTACACTTCTGCCTGTACGATCTGAGCCAGTCCTGGAAGGCTTATTCCCATGTGAGTTGGACCATTGGACACCTACAGTTCACTTATACCCCTGATGTTATTACACTATTAGTTCCTTTTTTTTCTCCATTTTACAGCTTTATACCTATGTCACAACAAAGGGCAAGTGTATCCTATTGTACACCTTACACGCTCCACTTCTCTGGTTGGTGCATTGTACATCTTCCTGTTTTTGATCTCATGTTTGGGGTGGAATAGGGGGATATCGACCTGAGTGTAGTAGTGTGTGAACTTGTTATATTTTTATAACTGTACCTAAGCGCCTAAATGTTCACAAAGCCTTTTGTGTTTTTACCAAAATTAAAGTAGTTAACCCAGTACTAAAGAAGACAATCAGATTATATTGAATCTCATAGGTAATAAAGCCTGAGGACCAGACAGATTCAAGGGCATGTACAATAAAACATTTATGGAAGAACTAACACCTCACCTGGAATAAATGTTTAATGACTTTGTTCAGTGAGGCATCCCAACTCCACAGATGACTCTGGCTAACAGTGTAGTACTACCTAAACTAGATCGAGACAATCTGGCTGTGGAAAATTACTGGCCGATCTCACTTATAAATTTTGATTTAAAGATACTAGCCAAAATATTCACCAACAAGCTTAACTCTTTCTTAACCTCCATAATCCAAACTGACTAGGTTGTTTTGCCAAATTGTCAGTTATATGAAAACACAAGACGAATTATAGACCTGATATGAAGGTTTATGGACTCCTAATTGCCTTCTCTGGATGCAGAGAAGGCATTTAACAGAATAGAATGGCCATATTTATTTGAAGAGGCATGGGGTGTCCGGAACTCTTCATGGTCACAACACAGGAAACATATACAGATCTTAGGGCACAAATGGTGATATTGGGGTTTTCTCATAAGTTTTTTTCATAATGGAACAAGACAGGGATGCGTACTGTGACGGACCGCCTGGCTCCTGGACCGGGTGCCTCCGCCAACCGATGCTCCTAGTGCTCACCGAGGACTCCAAGCACTCCACTCAACACCATCAGCACTGTAGTCCACACGTCCAGCGTTACAGCTTGGCTGGGAACTCGTCATCCTCCACCCATCCTGGCCCCAAGACTAGGATCCAGCTTCCAGTGGGCAGACCTCTCCTACTCCAGAGAGCATAGCAGGAACAGCTTTTAAAAGATATAGTGATAATAATCCCAGGGGAGTATAGAGATATAGCAATCCCTAGGGTAGATACAGCCGTTTCCCCCACACATGAGATGAGACTCTATGTTGAGGGTAAGCAGGAACTCAATTTTAATGGTGCCACACTGGCCTTTTAAGCAAGTCCCCAAGCAAGGTGTACGCCCACATGGACCTTGTTGGGGACAGGGACACAAAGCTTACAAACCAATCAGAACAGTAATTAAATGTACAACACTCCCATAACAAACATACAATTCCCTCCCATCTGCCTGTTAGATAATTGAGTCAGATACTGTATTAACCAAATTATCTCCAGGCAGAAAAAACACATATTTTACAAAACCCCAAAAGTACCCAAAAAACACATTATATCCCCACAATTACATCCCCTGAGAGCCCTGATCTGGCTGACCAACATATCCAAAAATCACCCAGAACAGTTCGAGGGTTCAGGAATTCTATGGAAGTCACATTTTGACAGACCACACGCATGGTTTCATGCCCAAAACAGTTCCAGAGAATCAGGCCGCTTGGCCGGTCTACTTAGAGAATTTGAAATAACATTCGAATTACCAAACAAAGCCGTTTGTGGAAATAGTTAGTGCATGTCTCTTGTTCTGGGGCATCTTCTTACCAAACGCCATTCGACTCCCGTTCGAATAGCGAAACATCCATGGAAAGTAAAGTTTTAGCAGTGTTCGTGCCATTGAGTGTCCGATTTGAGTTCCATGCACTCGACGATCAAACACCGTTGGATGCGTTTGACTAAACAAGATGGCTGCCGCCATGTGTTTGAATGTCGAATGGCTCACTTCACGAACAGTCGACTCACTTCGACTGGTCGGGAGTTCGAAGTGCCACTTCGAAAGTTCGAATTTGTTCCAGTTAGAAGTCCAAGAGGCAAAACCAGAGTCTTTAACCCAAAGTTCACCACAGGTGCCATAGTCACAGGGCAGGAGGCTGGCAAACAGGCCCCTCCAAAAACCAGTGGCGAGGTCACTTTCACCACACTTACTTACCTACTTACCTACCTAGAACTCCCAGGCATTGACGGGGTTAAAATAGTCTAAAGGGTAGCAGCATACACTGATGTGCTCCGACTAACACATATAAACCCGAGCAGTTGTTCTCTGTCCTTTAAACATTTAGCAATATATCAGAATTTAGAGTTAACCTAGACAAATCTGACCATCGCGGACACAGCACATGTAAAAGAGGTGTATCAATTATAAATTGTAAAAGAGTATTTTAAATATCTTGGCATTACATCATGGCTGACCCTGCTAAATTATTCAGACAAAACTACATACCGTTAATAAGAACTAATTAGAGACCCGGAACACTGGATAGCAAAAGCAATTTCCTGGATAGGAAGCATACCTGCAGTGAAAATAAATATACTCCTTAGAATACTTTTTCTTTTCCAAGCTCTTCCAATAAAGGTAACAAAAAAATAAATATACCCTTAGAACAATTGACACATTTATCTGGCAGAACAGATGCCATAGAATAGCCAGAGGTTTATTATATGATTGTCACCATACCTTATACCTTTATCAAAGTTTAACCCCTTAAGGACGGAGCCAAATGTACACGTTGTGAACAAAACAAAATGTAAACAAAACCTGGCATTTGCACTACATGTCTGTCCAACCATAATTCACCTCTTTCATAGTAAATGCACCCACCCTTATTATATATCATTTTATTCAGGGGAAACATGGCTTTCATTTAATATCAAATATTTAGCTATGAAACATTATTTAATATGAAAAAAATGGGAGAAAATAATATTTTTTTACATTTTTTTAGTTCTACATGACATTTTAACTGTCAATGTCATAATACTGTTTGCTTTTACTGCAATAAAATACACATATTTGTATTCAGCAAAGTCTCACGTGTAAAACAGTACCCCCTATGTACAGGTTTTATGGCGTTTTGGGAAGTTACAGGGTCAAATATAGCACGTTACATTTGAAATTGAAATTCGCCAGATTGGTTACGTTGCCTTTGAGACTGTATAGTAGCCCAGGAATGAAATTTACACCCATAATGGCATACCATTTGCAATAGTAGACAACCCAAGGTATTGCAAATGGGGTATGTCCAGTCTTTTTTAGTAGCCATTTGGTCACAAACACTGGCCAAAGTTAGCATTAGTATTTGTTTGTGTGTGAAAAATGCAAAAAACACCAATTTTGGCCAGTGTTTGTGACCAAGTGGCTACTAAAAAAGCTATCCCGGCCATGTGATTGTGAGGTCCTCGCAAGGACCTCACTCTCACATGGCCGGGGGGGGGGGCTTCAGGACGTCGGATGTGCCGCGGGGGGCTCCCTGGGAGTCCCCCCAACCGCGATCGCTGGTGTGGGATTGCCGGTGTGGGATCGCCGGCGACCGGGTAAGTACAAAAAAAACGGAGGGCGTACTATTACGCCAAGCGGCGTTTAGAGCCGCTTAAAATAGGACGTAATAGTACGCCCTCCAGCGTTAAGGGGTTAACAATCTAAGCTACAAAGCATTTTACAAAGCATTTCCATTAATTAAATATTTGTCTTGTTTAGTGATTTAGCCTAAAAGTCATTTAATAAAGAACATGGGAAACTAGTTAAAGCTTTCTACAGGATTTCATGTTACAAAATAACCACAAAGTTAATGACGCTACTTCTCCCCATTATATAGTTGCCACAAGCTGTCCTGCCATATGTATTTACAATCAATCTTTGGAGACAACCCTAAAATCCTCTGAAATTCGCAGCTCGTTTCAATTTACCGAGACTTTACAGCACTTGATAAATGATTTCCTTTGAATTTTACATCAATGAACATGTTGGTACAAATTTATACAATGTTTTTATTTTGGAAGAGACACATGAGTTAGAACAATAGCTGGCGGTTAAAGCCAAGGAGTTAATTACAGGCTTGGTGACAATTTCCCGTGCAGTCTTTAGGAAATCCTTGCCAGCTGTTTATAGCACTTTAAATTGGCATGACAATTTCTGCTTTTGTCAAAATGTTTGCATAATAAAATGGATTTTCAATTCCCCTACGTGCCAAACGTCGACAGTCTTAGGTAGCTTTTGTTCTAATTGGAATTAGGAAAATATGAATTTAACTCTGAATTTCTTAGCTATAAAAGATGCTCGGTATGTTGTCTTGCAGTTTCTGTTCTCCATTGATGGTTTAATAAGCAGGTGTCTGCCATGTAAGTGGAGAAAGAGCAGGTTGTGTTAGCTTTCATCTTGCTTTGTAATTTAATGTAAAATAATTACGGCTACAAAAGCATGAAAACATTTATAATAATGTGATGTTTTCAGCTGGCTGATATCACAACACAAGTAACTCGGGCTGTTTGGTTAGGTAGAATGAAGGGGCATGGCTGTGAGTTACCTATCATGGCTGTGAGTTACCTTATCAAGACTGACGATCTCCGCCAATCCAAGCATTTTGAGCCTAATCCGTATGCATGACAAAATGCCATGCTGCACCAGTTTTACTTGGCTATTTCAGAGAAAGTAAAAAACAAAGAGAAAGGGCACACCTTTAATACAGTTTTTTATGTTTTTTTATGTTCTAATTTATTGTAGGGGATAGGAGGGTACGTCCCCTTTTAGGTGTGCTGCCTTTACACTACTATACATACTTTTATTTGTAGTATTATTAGCGCTGATCCTATTTTGATTCCCGATTCCAGAGAAAGTGCCTCTAGAGGCGGAAGTATTTGGATTATGCTAGATTATATACAGTTGTAATCAAAATTATTCAACCCTCATCAAAAATTAGGTTTATTGTCAAAATGTACAGACTTTCAGCTGTTTGCAATAAACAAATCAAATGAAAGCAACTGAAGTAGCTCAACACAACAAATGTTTCAAGTGGTTTTCCCAAATTCAACTGAAAATGCAGCTTATAATAACTTCTCCACTCTCAAAAGTATGGAACACTTGAAATACCTAAACTGGCTAGAGGTTTGTTGAGTGTCACATTTGACTGCATGTAAGTCAAAACAATGGTCCACAAAGTTAAGAGAAGAGATCATTGCCCTATACAAACAAGGGACAGTATACAAAAAATTAGTGAAGGCATTAAATGTTTCTAGAGACAACATTGAAAGCACAGTTTGCAAGTGCAAAGCTGAAGGAACAAAGGTTACACTACCTGAACATATCAGAAAAAGGAAACTAGCAATGACTGCAACCAGAGTTCTGAGAAGGCAGGTTGTGAAATACCCTTGAGTGACTGCAAAAGACCTGCAGCAAGACTTGGTGGCAACAGGCACTGAGGTTTCAGTGAGCACAGTAAGGCGCTTAATAGATACAGAAGGTTTCCAAGACGTACCACTACTGAACCACATGAACAAGAATAGTCAGCTCCAATACGGTCAAAATCATATAAATAAGTCAAAGACGTTTTAGGATTCTGTTTTGTGAAGAGAGGGAAAAAAATGGAATATTTCAACGTTATCATTCAGCAGTATGTCTGGATGAAGGAAAAAGAAGCATACACTGAAAAGAACACTCTACCTACAGTTAAGCATGGTGGTGGCTTGGTAATGCTCGGGGGCTGCTTTGCATCCTCTGGCACTAGAAACATGTAGCTTGTGGAAGGCAAGATGGATTAATTGAAGTATCAGGAAATTGTAGGAGAACACATCATGCCATCTTTGAGGAAGCTAAACCTTGGGTGTCATAGGACCTTCCACCAGTGACCAACACAGTCACCTGACTTGAACCCCATAGAAACGTGTTCATTGCAATCAGCTGAAAGTCTGTACATTTTGATAATAAACCTGATTTTCAATGGAGGTTGAATAATTTTGATTACAACTGTAGCATTTTGTGAATAAGGACAAATCGATATAGGAGGCAAAATAAAGTAAACATTACTGTACCCATGAATATCCCCTTAGCTGGCAAGGGGAAAAAAACCTGGGAAACAGTGCTTAACCCCTTCCCGACCCAGGACGGTTCAGGACCGTCATCGGCATTTTTGCGTTGCCGACCGATGACGGTCCTGAACCGTCCTAACGGTCAGAGCTACTTACCTGATCGCCGTCGTTCCCCCGGCGGCGATCAGCGTGGCTCCGGTTGTGGGGAGACTGCCTGCAGCCCAGACAGTCTCCCCACGGCAGATTAGGACCCCTGTAACCATGTGATCGCTCAACACAGCGATCACATGGTCACAATAGGTGTCCATGTGTCTGCCTGCAGGGGGACTGTCTGTGCTGAGTTAGAGCTCCGCCGGGTCCTCTTCTTATGGCGGCTGTCTCCCTCCCTCTCTGCCCGCCGGCGGCCGCATTTGGGCCGGTGAGGGAGAGCTTTGATCTCCCCACCGGCCCGTCGTGGCACACAGCGGGGCCGGCGCTAGGAGAGTTCCGGCCCTGCATAGACCGGCAGGGGAGATCCTGGGACCTCCCCTGCCGGCCTCGGCCCATGGCCACCGCGGCCAACCGGGCATTTGCCCCGTGTGCCCGATGGCCAGTCCGGGCCTGCTTCCTATTGTAGATTATGCTAACTTCCACTAAATCCAGTAATAGTTCTACTCTAGAAAATGTAACATTTAATGCACCTTGGCACTGGGCAGGGAGGAATTGAGCTCAGTAGTCTTGGTGGCAGGCTGGTGGTGGCACATCTTGCATTATCTTAAACACCTTGTGGTTGACCAGCAGTCATCAGGTGTCCTGTTTTGTGAAGCAGGTTCCTCCATCTTCTCTTCATTAGTGCATACAATTAGGGGAAGAGGAGTTCCATGATGTTATAGTTCCACTCTCGTTGTTGTGAGGAACCAGAGGAATACGCTAAACTGAGCTGTTTTACTGTTAAGGAAGGGGGGATCTTAAAAGTAAAGTAAAGGTTCCCAAAAACAAGTAAATAAATAAGGAATTCTAATAAGAGAAAGAGAGGGATAAATTAGAAGAATACATGCTTTGTGTTGGAAATTATATCTGTGAAAAAAAGGTGAGTGGAGAAAGAAATGGGTCAGAAAAGAACACATGAGGAAAAAGGTTTGAAAAATGAAAATTGAGTGAGAATAAAACATGCTCTGCTAAAAAAGAGGGCGTTGGAAAAGCTGCTGGTGTTTATAACAAAAATGGTGTAGGCATAAGAAAGAAAAGGAAAGTTGGTAAAAAAAAAGGGGGAGGTTAGAGAAGGATGCAGTGTGTGTGAGGGGTGCAGAGTGTCAATGGGGCACTGTGTGTGTGTTAGGGGTGCAGTGTGTATGTGAGGGGTGCAGTGTGTGTTTCAGAGGTGCAGTGTGTGTGTGGTGCAGGGTGTGTGTCAGGGGTGCAGGGAGTAAGTGTGGGCCAGCAGGGGAGATCAAAGTCCCACCTGTGGGATTTTATGAGGTGAGATTTTATGCAGCTCGTCTGTGGGTTGTGATACACCCCACAGACGGGCCACATAACATCCTACCGAGTCACATATTGGACAGCCCTGGTAATAGACAGCCCTGGTGTAGACAAGGAGTAGGAAACCTTCAGCACTCTAGATGTTGTGGACTACATCTCCCATCTACATCTCTTACAGCCATAATGCAGGCAAAGCATCATGGGAGATATAGTCCACAGCATCTGGAGGGCTGTAGGCTGCCTGTCCATGGTGTAGAGTGTCAGTGTATGACTGCAATGGCATATTTGTGTGAAATGTTAGTATGTATGACTGCAGTTGTAAATTTGTGATCAGTGTGATAATGTATGGCTGTTGAGGTGTATTTGTGTGCAGTGTCATTTTGTGTGATTGTCAGGGTGGGTTCGTGTGGAGTGCCAGTATGTGAGACTGCAGCGGTAATTTGTGTGAAAATGTAGCAGGTTTAAATGCAGGGTGTGTGGGGAGGATGGGGGGGGGGTGGGGGGGGGGGGATTGTGCCACCTGTGTAGCACACATACTTACATACTTACCTGTGTGATGTTAAATATATTATACTATACACTAAAGATACTTCAGGTCTATAAACATCACATTCTGGGTCTCTGAATCCACCCTTGGTTAGAGATTGTGCTTGGAATAGAATTAAGATTTTGTGTATCCAACAATACACAAAGGTGCTATAGAAGTATCTCTGTCACAAGCAGAGATAATAAGACTGGTGAAGGTATAAAGAACTGAGGAAAATAAAGTAAACAAAAGAAGTAAAAACCCTCTTGTAGTGTTACTTACTGTTGCTCAAGTCTTTCACTACATCAGTCTGTGTAGAATGAAATGGTGTGCTCCCTTAAACTCTATTAGTCTTGTGGTTCATGGAGTTTTACACATCCCAAATTCTTTACAGACTTAAATTCTAGGCTGGATTTAGAAGCTAATTGCCTAATCCCCAGTTGAAACAGTGTATATGTTTTCTCTTTCACTTTAAAAATCATGATAAAGCATCAAAGTGTCAATAATAACACTGATAATCGATACAAAAGTTCAACAAAGAAGGAAGAAACCGGTGAAAGAATCCGGCAAAGCCAGCAATCCGTATATATGTAGGAAAGACACAGCTGTAGGCTAAACATAGTCAATTTCAGGGGGATTAGTAACTAAGGTGTTATCAGTATGATTCCTCTCTCGTATCCTTATACTTCAGGTCAAACAACATTTCATATCGCCAACTAAAAGTTTAATGGTTCTACTCCATTTAACCAGAAAATTGCCGGTAGGTTGCTATTAACGTGCTTAAAAAAAATGTATGCAATAAAAGGGTCTGTTTTTTTGTGATAATACTTGTGTGTGTTCCTACAATATCACTGAGTAAACCAGTCCCCGCTGTAAAGACCATCTGAACTATCCTCCTCTGCTACAAGACTAGCAACAACTACAGACTCAAAATTGCTATCTGCCCATTTAGAAAAAACTAAATTGCAACAAATGGATCTGCCTGTTTGAAAAACCTACATTAAAGGGTTGCTTCAACCACCATGACCACTTCACTGATTTGAAGTGGTCATGGTGGTAGGAGTCAGAATGTGCCATGTTTCTGCTTGAAACACTGCTCATACAGAGAAGTTTTTAAGTTGTGCTGGGGGCTAGTTGCACCTCCAGCACCGCCAGCACACGTGACATTGGCAGTCCAGAACTCTGTTCCGGGCTGCCTAATGTCAATTCTCTGCATAAATTATGTCTGTTGTCAGCGCACACTGTATAGTATTTATTTAGTATTGGAAGGTAAAGCCCTGATGGTTCTGGTTCTGTCCTGCTGGCTGTGATTCATGAGACTAGCAATAGACCCTGTGGCTTTTTTCTTGCATTAAGATTTTGTGTACCTTAACACATACATGCGTGTGATTGGTAGAAGTTACGTGTCAAGGCTATTGTGATACGCTAGCAGTGGAAATGGGGGGAACTTTTTGTTTTCTTATCTCTTCTTCTGCAATACTATAAATGTCAGAAATGACTTAAACAACATGTACATGTATCAGAGAAGTGTAAGTCCTACTAATCTCAGACAGACTGGGAGACGAGTGGAGTCCCAGTAATGGCTTTACAAAAATAATGATTCACCTATTATGTAGTGTGACGTTTGTTAACATGACCTGTCTTTTGAAAAACATGGGCAGATAATGTAATATTGAAATATCATGCACATATGCAAGCAGACATACCTGCTTTAATACTAATTTTCTTATTTTCCATTATGAACAATAAAGGTTAATGAAATCAGCATATCATCTTCTTTAGGGTCAGTCAAGTCTTCTCTGTTTCATTTTGCTCCAGCAGTAAAAAGATTAGTACAATTATATATAAATGAAGTGGTTCTTCAGTACATAGCTTGTCTTGAAATTAGCAGCCATTATAAGGACCAGATTCCCCTAAAACTTTGAGTTCACAGATTCAATTAACTTGTGAAAAAGACCTATTCACCTTTTAATTTTACTGTCAGTATTGAGTAAGATTTAGCAGGTTTTAGTGTCGTTAAAGTCACGCTTTGATGATTTATTTAAAAATTTTATTAGCTTGGTTCTTAAGAAAAAAAAACATCATAAATTGCAGGATGTTACATGCAACAAAACAAATTAAAAAGTATTGACATTTAAACCTCTTGTACAGTACTGCAGCATAGGATATATGTATATATATATATATATATATATATATATATATATATATATATATATATATATAGTCATGGGAAAAAGAAAGGACACTCTCTCTGAATTCTATGGTTTTTCATATCAGGACTGTAACGAATGCTGGTATTTTGTATACCTATTCGTTCGTATGCTCCCGAACTGCTAGGGACTGCTAGTGATTATAGCCCGCAGCCTGGAGCGCTGATTTGTACGTTTCCAAGAATCAAAGTGCAGCATGAAAGTAAATCCAGCGGTTAATCAGTCAAATACCCAAACATCAGCGTAGACCAAATGAAGGGTACCACAGGAATAATATTATTCAGGCCAGATGACCAGCTTTTATGCAGTTCAGGAGTACAGTTTAAACACCCACAAAAACTCCCACAAACGTCCACGAAATTCTCTGCACAAAATACAAAATATTAAAAATACATAATAATAATACACACAAAACATATAGGAACCCCCATAAATTCTCTGCATAAAATACAAAATATTAAAAATACATAATAATAATACACACAAAACATATAGGAACCCCCGGATAGCCTGGATCTGAGCCCCCAAGTTGTCCAAATAGCGCTCAGATCGCACGAACACAGCCAAATCACTGCAGGGGTAAAGTTTTAACCAAATTTCGGGAGATTCAAACCGAACAAAACAACGAACCCCTTGCACATAGGTAGCGTTTGTTTGCCTTGTTTTTGTGCAAACAAACCTACCGAACAGAGCTCTCCTGGTTTGTTGTGGAACGAAGCAGACGTTCGTGAAGTTTGACCAGTGTTCGCGTGGTCGAGTGTCCGACTTAGAGTTCCAGACACTCGATGACCAAGTCCCGCTGCCTGCTTTCGTGCGACAAGATGGCCGCTGTTTTCTCCAGCACATGTTGTTCGGTTATATGAACGGTGGCCAGAGAGGGAAAGCACTTAATTTTGTGGTTTCTTTGAACTTAATGAGCCAGGGGGGTAGTCGGTGTTTGGTAAATTTATCTACCGAACGCAGGGACAGTAACTTTGGGAATAAAAGTATATCGTTTTGCCACAAGGACATAATAACAATCATCTGTTCCTTAGCAGATCTTAAAATTAGGTAAAAAGAATCTCAGATGAACAACGACACATGACGTATTACAGGGTCATGATTTATTTAACAAAATAAAGCCAAAATGGAGAAGCCATGTGATGGCTTCACATTTGACTCAAGAATACTTTGGTATACAGAGGAGTTCATGGTCAACTCAATGATTGTAAGGTTCCAGGTACTGTGGATGCAAAACAAGCCCTAATCATCACCCCTCCACAACCGTGCTTGACAGTTGGTGTGAGGTGTTTGTGCTGATGTGTTTGGTTTTTGCCAAACGTGGGTCTGTGCATTTTGACTAAACAGGTTTCGTCTGTCCAAAGGACATTGTTCCAGAAGTCTTGTGGTTTGTTCAGATGCAACTCTGAAAACCTAAGCCATGCTGCCATGTTCTTTTTAGAGAGAAGAGCCTTTCTCCTGGCACCCCTTCTAAGCAAACCATACTTGTCTTTTTCTACTTGTACTGTCATGAATTTTAACATTTAACATGCTAACTAGACATGTGCATTCATTATCGGACGAATATGATTTTGTCAGAATTTTCAGACTACTACAAGGAGGGAGCTACCGGTGCGCAGCTCCTACCTTGTAATATGTAAAAATAGAAGTGGCAGGGAGCAGTGCTCCCTGCCACTTCCTAAGCCCCCCATGTCCTCCCTCACTCTATGGGCGTCAATATGACCCCCATATTAGCAAAAGGGAGATTCAAATCTCCTGAATGCCCCTACTCACTATACCGATCTATTGATTTAAATACCTACTTTTTCAAATTGCAACATTGTTATTGTTTTTGCTATAACTATTGGTTACACATGCTCTTAACGTAGCTCTCTATCATTTCTATATAAGATACTGATTTATATCCAGGGACCTTGCTCTCACTTTACTGTGAGAATCATATTCTTTTCACCCCCCTTATTGCACTAGTAGTTTTAAATGACTGGGCATGACTCGCTGTTTAGGCGACATGCTCCTACTGGCGGCATGCCGCGAATAGGGACATGCGGGAGGATTTAACCTCCATAGGTTACCTCCCCATGGTGACCCCCATAGGTTGTAATGAAGGGGGGGTAGGAATTGTTAATATTATTACAAGGAGGAAGCTGGTAGCGCTGCTGTCTCCCTCCTTGCTTTTTCTTTGTTTGCACATGCGCAGTGTTATTTTTGTCCTAATGGACGAAAACAAATTATGTTTGACTGAATTTCATTCAGAAAACGAATGTTTTATGGACGAAATTCAGAATGGATGAATTACATTTTTATTTAGTACGAATTCATTCGTATGAAATGAAAATTTCACTGGTGCACATGTATAATGCTAACTGAGGCCTGTAGAGTCTGAGATGTAGCTCTTGGGTTTTTTGCAATATCTCTGAGCATTGCACGTTCTGACCTTGGGGTGAATTTGCTGTGACGTCCACTCCTAGAAAGATTGACAACTGCCTTGAATGTTTTCCAATTTTGAATAATCTTTCTCACTGTACAATGATGGACTAAATTGTTGATAACCCTTCTCAGTTTGATGGGTAGTAGCAATTGCTTTTCTAAGATCATTGCTGATGCCTTTCCTCCTTGGCATTGTGTTAACACATACCTGAATGCTAAAACCTCTGCTTATATAGAGTTGGTCACACCGGCTGATGGTCACTTAGCCTCTACATTCCTATGGAAGCAGTAAGGGTGCACTTTTTTCACACATGGCTTCTCCATTTTTGCTTTATTTTTCCCATGACTATATATATACAGTTGTAATCAAAATTATTCAACCCCCATCAAAAATCAGGTTCATTGTCAAAATTTATAGACTTCAGCTATTTGCAATGAAAAAAATCAAACAAAGTGCTGCAACTACCTTCTTCAAATCCCACCAGAGATTTTCTATGGGGATCAAGTAAGGTGACTGCAATGGCCACTCTAGAATTTTGCAGAACTTCTTCTGCAACCAAGCCTTGTTGGAATTTTAGGTATGCTTGTGATCATTGTCTTGTTGAAAGAGCCAATCAAGCCCAAGCTTCAGCGTCCTCACAGATGGCATGCTAAACTGCAGGCAGAGTGTTATTTTCAAAGTATGATTCATTCGTCTTCTTCCTCCATACATACTGCTGATCCATTGGGCCGAAAAGTTCCAGTTTTTTTTCATTGCTCCTCAGAATAGAATCCCAAAACTACTGTGCATTTTGATTTTAAGCATAATGGAGATGACTTTTCTTGTGCTTTTGGTTTTAGTGGTGTACATCTTGGAGTTCTGGCATGGAAACCTTCTGTGCTCTTTGAAACCTCAATGTCTGTTGCCACCAAGTCTTGCTGCAGGTCTTTTGCAGTCACTCAAGGCTGTTTTACAACTTGCCTTCTCAGAAATCTGGTTGCAGACATTGATAGCTTCCTTTTTCTTCCCCGTCAAGGTAGTGTAACTACTGTTCCTTCAACTATGAACTTGCGTACTGTCTTTTTGTATCCTCTTCCTTGTTCCTTGAAGGGTGATGATCTTTTCTCTTAACTTTGTAAACCATTCTTTTGACTTAGCCATATTTCTAGCATGCAGTCAAACGTGACACTCAACAAACCCTTAGCCAGTTCAGGTATTTCAAGTGTTCCATCTCAAGCACACTTGGTGCAACTAATGAGATACTTGAGACAACCCCTAAATTGCATATTTGTGCTGTTCTTATGGGTACTATTCAAGGGGTTGAATAATTTTGAGACTCAATAAGTCATTATAAGTTACATTTTCAGTTTTATTTGCCTGAAACCACATGAAGCATTCGCTGTGTTGAACTATTTCAATTGCTTGTGTTCATTGCAAACAGCTGAAAGTCTGTACATTTTGAAAATAAACCTGATTTTTAATTGGGGTTGAATAATTTTGATTACAACAATATATATAATAAAGTGAAATTAGCATACGTAATACTTCCATAAAAAGCTACGATCAGGAAACACTATATAGTAAATTGAAAATTTACAATATTTGGGCCAAAATGATTGAAGTAGATAATTTTGTTAGAGCATAGTTTACAAAATTCGCCATATGTCCTTGTTGAGAGAATGAGTCTCAACAGATGAATTATACTGTGAACTGTGATTCTCAAACAGCGAACCACATCTTAAAATTATGATTCTACAGCCTTGCACCAGGATTTCAAATAAGATTGTTTTACAGAACCCATTGCTGGCTTTTAAATCCTAAAATAACAGCTATTTTAGAAACACAAACAAACAAGGAACAGATGTAGATTACAGATGAACTTTTAACTTCATCTTTAATATTGAGACCAATGTTGCACATGCTTCCCTTGAGTTCCCTGGGGAGGCTTATAGCACATGTAACAGATGCAGACATACTTGACTTAACCCCTTCATGACCAGGGTTCAGCAAGCTCCTAATTATCATGACAAGCACCAGTCCTGTGCTGGTTAAACTATATCTAACTGTCAACTAATTATCAGGTGAAGGGTTACATGGATCTTGATTCCATTCCTCCGAGTTCTAAAAATGTAACTGGTGGTCTGCTAGTCACTAACTGCATTAGCACACAGCAACTTATGTAATACTAGTACATGGACTGCTACAGAGGGCACAGTTTAGAAGTACCTGGTGTAGGTCATCCCCTGCAATCTTCTCCTTGCCTTACTAAAATTCAATGCAGACATTTCATCTACTAGAAACAGACTTAGAACACTCAGTAACAAGTCTTCACTGAGTACTAATAACCAGTAAAACTCTAATTGACATACACCATGACATGTCAGCATCAACCCATTAACCCTTTCATTGCCAAAGCAGAGTACAATGCAGTGCTTTGCAACAACTTTCACCTGTTTCTCTATTCTTCTAAGAATATTGATCTTGAATTAAAACAGAAAAGTGTGGGTCCCCAGGGTCTGCTTATAACCTGAGGTTATCTGATTATACAGTTATTCACTCTCACTCCCTGTATAGCGGGGAGAAGGACTTAACATAGACTTATTTTTCCTAACCCATTTATTAGCTGTTAGTATAATTAACTTAACTTGGGGAGCATGAGATCAATAATATAGTGATTTACATCTTTCCAACTGTTCCCAGCCCCTCCTGCCCCATAATTGATGAACAAATTGGTAAATTGGAAAAAAAAATAGACCAATGGTACTTATTTATCTTATTTATTGCATGAAATGCTACACACTAAGAACATAGTGTTGCTTACATTACCTATATGTTAAAGGGACATTATAGTCACCATAACAACTTTAGCTTAATGGCGCAGTTCTGGTGTATAGATCATTCCCCTGAAGTTTCATTGCTCAATTATTTGCCATTTAAGAGTTAAATTACTTTTGTTTCTGTTTATGGAGCCCTAGCTACACCTTCCCTGGCTGTGATTGACACAGCCTGTATGGAAAAAATGTTTCATTTTCAATCAGATGCTAACTAACTGGTTCTTAATTTTATCTCCTGCTCTGTAAATGGAACTTTAATCACAAACAAGGGGCCCCTGCAGTGTAACTCAAGCTATTAACAAAGCAGGAGATAACAAATTCAAAATGAAACAACATTTGCAATAGGAAGTGTAAACATTAGATGACTCTTTACAGGGAGTTTTTAGGAAGGCTGCATAAGGCACATGCAGGGGTGTGTGACTAGGGCTGCATAAACAGTTATTTAACTCCTAAATTACATCAGAATTGAGCAGTGAGTCCACAGTGAAATGATCTATACACCAAAAATGCTTCATTAAGCTAAAGTTGTTTTGGTGACTAAAGTGTCTTTTTAAATATTTTTAAAAGTAAAAGACATGCCAGACTCTGGGTTTTCACATACTACAATCTAAGCACTAGAAAAATACACAATAGGATTAATATACTATGGTTTTTTTTTAAACATTTTTTACATCTCCATATCTCTACATAGGCTATATCAATGACTTGATCAGTCATATTTATTTGTTTACATTTTTGTAATATTTAAGTCTATAGTTTGGCTTATAAGTGGTAATAATCCTCGACAATTTTACTCTAAATAAATCCATTGTTATTGCACAATTATTCTGTATCGTGCAGTGGGTGTAAAAAGATAGTACTATATTTGGATTATTACAAAATATGGCATAACAGGCATGCAGACTGATCAGATGAGCAGCTGGAACATTACACCCAACTCAAGGTCCTCACTCCAAGACCTTATCTAACATCAAGTTGATTCATACTCAAAGTCTGTCCCTAACCCCAATCCACTCTAAATCAGAATTCTATGACATAAAGACCTTATCTGACATGTTTAAAAAATGAAACGCACTGAAACACATGTTTCTTTTAAGACCATATTCTTACAAATAAATGCAACTGATATATTGACAACAAAATAAAAGTTATAGTAAATTAAACTTTATATACCAACCAGTTTACTATCTTGAGGGACATTCCATGTAGAGAGACACAAATCCATATCTGTATTCTAACATCTTGAAATCAGTCATAATGGAAACATCTGTGTTTTATTAATAAGGAACATTTGGCTTAAAGGAAAAAATAGCTTAGGCTAATGCAAGCCCACTCTGGGGCAAACTGTTAGCTATTAATTCCCCTGTAGATCATCATGGAACAAACTCAGATAATTCCAAAACAAATATAGATATAAAATAGGAAAAAAAGTAAACGTGTTTCAGGTAATGAAACGTAGATGATACTTTTATATATGATAATGAAAAAAGCTGAGATTCAGACCAGATGTTTTTTATATCTTGAAATAGACATTAATATAAATCAAATCAGCTGTGATAGAAATGATTCAAAGTAACAGTTTCTGTAGCTGGGTCTGTCAATAAAATGAAGGTTGTTCAGGGGAGGGCCCGCTCCCACAAGAGATTCTAAGTTAGGGAATTTGCAAGCCCTCGGGCAACACATCCTACCCTGAAAATAATTAATGGTTTGGCCTTCAGTGAGGTGTAGAGAAGGGGGACCAGCTGGGTGGTCCAGATGGCTATTTTAACGCTGTCATTTTCCATGAGAGTGATTAACTATTCTCGAACAGTTCTAATGAGGGAGAAAGCTGATTGAAAACAATGGCATATCTCGTCCATCAAATATGTATATAACAAAACGGACCTTCCTCCCCGTTACTCCCTCTTTAATATACAGACAGAGAGGGAATTTTCAACCTATCCATCATTAAAACCAACATCTGCAAAAACCCACTTTACATTTGAAAGTACAAATTGTATTTTAATGTCTTATCAAAAGAAAAAAAAATGAATAATTTCTCTCACTCGGAAAAGGCAAAATTCAGTTCCTGAATTCTTTCAGTGTAATGAGTAACCTTGACTGATTCAATGTCAAACACTGCGATTATCGTTGTGAAAAATACTTTCCATCCAGTAACTATGATCACTTGGCATTCTGGGAATGAACTCTGAGCTTCCGCGTTCTCCAAGTCCATTGGATGGGATTGCTTGGGTTGTGTCCAGTGACAGCAAGGTTCCACAAATTAAATTGCTCAGCATCTCCAAGTGTATGTCATGCATAGCCTTGGGTGGTGTTTTATATATGGCTTTCAAATGATGTACATATCCTCAGCTGTACAAATGTAGCAGCGAGGAACCTACCTTTTGGCTACACCTGATGTATCAAAATTTAGAATTAGTGATGCTAACAAGACTGCACTCTTAGATGTTTAGATGTTTTGAATATATGCTCTAATACATAATTTATGGCATTAACTAGACTGCTCCTACAGGTGCAGATCTCTGTAGTTTGACATTTGTTGTTTGAAGCACACGTAGTTATGCCACCTTGGTTCATGACACAGCTGAATAAGCTAATTAGCATTAGGCTGGATTTCCAATAATTTTTATTTTAATTAAAGTTAATGATCGTTTGCATTAATCAGTTGAAGTCATATTATGGAAAACAAAATGTTGTTTTTATCGGCGCAAACAGAAATGTCTACCTTTGTTAAAACAACTCCCCCTATGTATTACAGTTTAGTGAAAAACATATCTTAAAGTATTTATTTACAATAATCATTATATTTATTGCAGTATGCAGATCTAATCAGCAAATAAAGACATCCTATAATAAGAGTTGCTATGTGCGTCAAAAAGTTCTACACTAATCAGTTACTGTGGAGATTTGGCAGAATTGTAAATTATAGGTCAAAAGAACTTATACAAAAATATAATCTTACCTATTTTACCAGTTTGACTATTTTGGTATAAATGTACAATTCCCTAGTCATATCTCTACGATGCCCATTTTAGTAAATAGCTCATTGTGTATAAAGACATCTATATGAAAAAGATTCTATTGCTGTGAATCTTTAGTATTCACTGGTTTGCCAGAAGGGGGAGATAAAGTGTTCTTTTTGTGCTAGGATCTGGCCATTAAATGATGATACAAATCTACTTTAACAGCTCTTCCTATTGTTTTTTATCTTACTGATTCTAACGCTGACTCTGCAGGGAGGATGAATGACTCATGTCATAGTAGAACTAAATATTGCATAGGTGTATAGTTCGTGTTACTTGGGATCCACACAAGTAATACGATCTATAGTAAATCTGCACTGTATCATATGTACAATGTATATACCAAAATAGAATACAATCATATCTAATCAAAGCAAATAGACTGCAAACCCTCTCATTTCTAAGAAACCAAACGCCTTTTGAGGTTTGCTGATGTGAAGCACGATGGTTTCTGGTGTACGAGAAATGAGAAAAAGAAATGGCAGAATCAAGAGAGAATTAAATGTCCTAATGTATACTGACTTCTTGGCTATTGGATTATGAATGATAGTTATTCTAATATATCATATCCTTTCTCTGCAATCTTGTAGCTGCGCTTAATCGAAAATTACCTACAAATGAAACCTATTGCAAACCAATTCTATATTCCTATGTCAATACATTATATGAATTGCCTTGTGTTCATTATGTGTAACTTTGTAGAGAGCTGCAGATATTGATGGATGTGTGAGTCCTGGTGTCGCTACGGATAGATATGTATATATTTATTGACCTGCATTCCTTTTGTGTAACCATGTATAGAGATGTATACATTTATCGACTTGCATGTATTGTGTGTAACCGCAGACAGACTTGACCCGACTGCCCCCAGTTTAACCATGTATAGAGATATATATACTTATTGACCCGAATGCCCTGTGCGTAATCTTGAATGATATTGACTTCTTATATAGTGAAACAAAACTAACAGAATTGTTCCTTTTCTCCAATAATGCGTGTTTAGTAATAGATGCATGTATTCGTTGTCTTGCGCGAGATTGTTTATTTCACAATTTTTTTCACTCACAAAATAAAACAATTCTCTTATTTGCTAGCCCGGGGATTCAGCTGATTTTATTTGGAACATAAATTCAACTTGGACATGGTTCCTCCTGGAATCTTTGCGCAACTAGAAAGATGTGCTGTTCAGAGTGAAACCAGTGTTTAGGGAACTCTGAATTTTTGAGAAGGTCATTTTGAGCTTTGACATTGTGCTCCATGAATGGTTAGAAAATAAATAGATTTGCAGCTATAGATAGAGGGATACCCTTTCCTCAATACTGTAATCGGATGACACTTTTTTATTTGTAATTATTATCCTCCATTTAGCACATTGTATAGGTGATTTGTTTTTGGAGATTAAAACAAATTACCTTCATGTTATGCATAGCAAACATACTCTAAAAAACTGAGCCATGGGTTGGCCTGCAAACCACCTCTGACTCCTGCCTTTAAGACTTCTCTAGGGCTGTGCCATTTCTATGGAACTCCCTTCCCTGCTCCATAAGATTTTCACCTTGTCTCAGTTCCTTCATTAAAAACTCACTTTTTTAGGAAAGCATATGACTTAAACTGCTAATAGCTTTCCCTCCCCACACCTTGGTAACCCACCCTGCTTCTTTCTTGCAACTATGTCATCCTCAAAAGTAATCATTCATTGTAGACTATTCTAGACTACTTTTTTCCATACATGAAATATATCCTTCCTTTGCCTCTTGTGCCACTTTACCCCACTCTCTCTAGAATGTAAGAATGTTTGAGCAGAGCCCTCAGCACCCTCTGTTCCTGTACAGCGCTACAGAATTTGATGGCATAAATAATAATAATCATAATAATGATATAAAGGAATACATCTTAGATAAGAAAAATACATACCTGACCAAATATTATGCACAGAGAAGGCTGCACACTTTTAAAATTATACCAAAAGATGATTAACTAAACAAGCTTGAGGAGGGGCAGAGCTAGCGAGAGACCAGAGCGGATGCACTGCACCGAGCTCTGTGACCAAATAGGCATAAACAGTGATTTACCGGTGGAATCCTAGCCAAAACCACCACCAAGACTTACTACCTATACAGGAGGTGAAAATAGGCAGAAAATCTAAAAAACCTAGACCCGACAGAGGCCCCACGAGCAGAGATATCAAGGATCTGCTGCGGAGCTCCCAACAGGCAGCATGGGACAAGATGGCACTGGGAGATGAACTGTCTTCTTACTCTTCTGAGGAAGCACTTAATGAGCCAGGAGAAGGAGTCTTGTTTGCCCTTCCAAAAGAGTGCAGCCTCAAACCCTTGAGTACCAGGGACCCGGTCACAGAGGATCTGCTCCAAAGTATGCTGGCAGTCCTGCGAAAGAATATAGCAGCCGACATGGCCTACTACAAAACTGCCCTGAAAGGTGCCATGACCAAGCTTACCCTGCTTGAAGCCTCCTCTAACACCCACGACGCCAGGCTAACAGCTGTTGAACAAAAGGTGGCCGACCTGCAAAGACAACAACTTGAGAATGGATGTGTTACATCCTGTTCCTAGCTATGGATCATTCTGGCTATGGCTTCTGGTATCCAGTACTCTTTTTTCAATTCTTGTTTAGTTTTTCTTGTTTTTTTGGATTTCTATTCTATGTCTGGTTTTCTTTATGCTGGGTTTCTGGGTTCATTCTTATATTCCGTCCCTGGAATTCCCAGCCTCTTGGATTCATTTAAATGTTTGTTTTATGTTGCCACACCCGTTTGTTTTCCAACATTCCTTTTGTTTCAGTGTCCTGCAGGCAGCTGCTCAAGTCTTCTGCCCTATCTTGCAGGTAAGTACTATGTGTGTTTTCTTTGGTTGGTTTAGCGAACATTAGGCAGAGTAGGACCTGCCAGTTATGGGGTACATTGGCGTTGTTGGCAGGCTTATGCAATGTATGATCATATAATGTGACTAAATCCCCATGATTTTCATATATAGTACTTAGTTATGTCTCCTCTTGTTTAACTTGTATCTCTTGTCTTGTTTTATTTTGTTTTGTATTCCCAGTTCATGTACAGTCCTGTCCTGCCCTGTTCTTGATTTCCTCAAGTCTTGTGCACATGTTCTGGTTTCTGCTTTCTGTCCTGCTCCGGTTCTGGGTTCTCCTAGTTTTGTCTTGTTTTCATGTTTATGCCTTTCCTAGTCTTGCCTTGTTTCTGTACTAGATACATTCTTGCTGCAGAGCCTCCCTATTCAGCTCCTGGGAGGTCTGCTTAATTCCTGTTCCTTGTTCCTGGGATCCGCATAAGCTGATTCAGGGTTCTGGTTGTGGCTGCACAAACGCTGGTGCTCAACACCAGGGGGCGTGCGGTTACCCTGCACCAGACCCAGCTAATCCACCTCCACACTGTGACTCCTACTCTGAACATCAGGCATACTGGGTCCCGGTCCTTGCACCGCCGCCTGGACAGTGTCTGGGTCCCGGGCACCGGACTGCCACCCTGACAGAATGCTTTGGAGGATCTCAAAGTAAGGGGGGTTCCGGAGTCAGTGGGCCTCAACCCTGTCAAGGCTTGACCCCACAGTTATCCCGGAGTTCACCCCCTGTGCGTTCCGGCGTCCTGGGTCTGCTAGATCACTGACAGGAAGGAGTGTGCCCTGAAGCGAGTAACCGGGCCTGATGGTAACTCCTCACTCCACTGTAGTAGATACACGAGATCTTAATATTAATAGATGTTTGCCTATCCACCAAGCACCTATTGAATTATGTTTTCATTTCTCCTTTGATTTAAGCCTTTATATTCTATTTTTGCCTATGTGCACATTGCTACCGCGACTCATTATTAACAATTTGGTTTGCATGGAACATTCAGAGACAGCTTTTGAGTTAGACAAAGACTATGCTTCATCCAGAAATACACAAGAGTCTGTCCAATTTTGTTAGTCTTCCACATGGCATCTGCCATCTTAGAGAAGTAGTTGCCCAAGCATAGTTCAACCAAGTCTTCCAACAGGTCTCAGCTCCTCCAACTGTAGATGCCTGCAGTATAAGTGCCACTGAGATATGGGGCACAGGGATAACTTGCTGTGGCGGGGAAAGGGGGGGGGGGCAGGAATCAAGTCACATACTTTTGACTCCCAGAAAGTTAAGGGTGGAGAGATCAGCTGCCTCCCTCTGCCTTGTGTCTCCAGGTAGGCCGCAAAGCTGCCTCAGTAAGATTTAGTCCAAAGAAGCTTGAAAGTATGTCACTGTCACTCAGTCGGTGAGTCTGTATAACGGATGAAGAGTCCCTGTGTGTGAAAATATAGGGCACATAAAATAGAAAAATATAGCAATTAGCACGGATCTCAGACCGAGCATCATGGCAGTCAAGCCATCCCCTCCCTTGTCTTATATTCTCAGTTTTAAGCACAGCCTTTTACTCTTTACATTCAGAGGCCCATAACTTAAAAATCACTGAGTTGTAAGTATGCATGTTCAGGTGAGTGCAGCCAGCCCCCTGGTTTCTTATATATATATATTTGGGAGTCTAGCCAACTCCTTGGTTTTGCACCACTCCCTGTCACATGTGTCTCATCCTAGGGTCCTATTTAGCCTTGTACTGCATGGAACCCCAGATGGAATTTTGTCACCAAGTAAGTGGGTTAATCTCATAAGAGCAGACATTAGGCTGTTAGAGTAGGACCGGCCAAAGATGGGGTACATTGACGTTGTGGCAGGCTTATGCAATGTATGATCATATAATGTAACTAAACCCCCATTATTTTTTGCCTACATTAGGTGTTTTTAAAAAAACTAACAAAATCTGTCAGCACCGAAGTTGCTGTTTAGTGGATCAGGGGTGATGCTGAATTTTCTTTTTTATTGTAATTAAAAGATGTGTGAAATTCCAAAGTTCTTTTTAGAGAAAAACAGCAGTTGCTGTGTGCATGGAGAATTTAGCCGATGTCAGATTCCATTGCTATCCTAGGGGAATGTGGATGGTAACACACTGATTAATGGCAGGATTTTAGACTTAATGTATAAGTTCCTGCCCTTACAATCTAATCTGTTATGTTACAATTAGAACAAGTTTCTAAGAACCCTATGAGTTTCAACTTAATCCAGGATTTTATTTTATGTATCTATTGAGAACATCTCACACAATTAAAAAATAAATAAATAAATATTCGCTTTTGTTATACAAAGCTGCACTAACAATTTTTCACGCAACAGAGAATTTTAAGTGAAGCTGGCTAATAATTGCAGGGGGTAAGTAAATATGCATAAATGTATATCACATTGTCTTCTAATTCCCTTTTTAAAGGAGCATAATGTAAAAATAGCTAAATTAGATGTTAACGTGGGAGATTTAATGGATAATTTTTCCCCCTTGGAAAATAAGATTTCTTTGGAAGTATTATAGAATAATAATGGGGACGCCAGATCGCACAGACAAAGGGAATAATGGCGTGGTAGGGTAAGTAGTATAGAGAGACTAATTACTTCATTTGTAAAATCTGTATGAGGTTAATGAGAACGCATATTCATGCCAAATGTGAGCTGAATCGTTAAGATTAATTTTGATGTTTCACTTTATAACTGAAATCATTTTTTGGGGGAAAATTGTTCAAAGTGGCAGTGTTTGGTTGAGACCTGGAGGAGTAGAGAAATAAAAGAGGCTTTAATTATACAAATCCGCCAGTTTTGATTCCTAGCTGTATCACATAGACTAGGAGTCGCAAATGATGGAGAATTCTCGCCACGTTCTTTACCCTGGGATATAAGATCTAATTAGGGAATCAATATGTGACTTCCTCAGCATCATTTGTCCAGTATATAGAAAACATAAGAAAGAATGGAGGGACTTCCTAGATTACTTTGATCTACAATGCAAGGAATCTATTAAAAAACGATTTCATTTTTTTTTTTTTTTAGGAGCTGCAGAATACTAGGGGAAAAAATAATGCAATTTTTCCTTAGGGTACCTTATCATTAAAATTGGAACGTGATCTTCGTTTCATGCTTACGTGAGAGATTCAAGCCCAACAGAGCTGAGAACTCATCAGTTTTTAAAAATATAATATGCCCTTGGCTTTGTCATTCGATTTCGGCTTTTTAAAAATCCCTTTAGATGTCACTCTGTCTTCAAGAATACCGTTTGAGACCTTGTATAGGATAAAAGATTCAAGCCCTCTCTACAAATATTTCTTCGGAATTTTATCCTTCTCTTTTTCATAGCTGAAACTTAATCATTGCAGCTTTTGCTTGACACATAAAATACAGGGACATGCTAATTTTCATTTCAATAGATACTGCATGTTGAGAAGAGGCTTTTATTAATACATGCATTTAACTCTCAAAAGGACTATTCAGTGCAATTTTTTTTTCACATTCTGCTTGCTGGGAAAGGTGTTATATGCCAGTATGAATATTTAGAAATCACATCTACCTGTGCAATTAAACTGAGTATCCAGTGTCTTAAAATAATAGATGGGTTATTGTTAAAGGGACACTTAAAGTGCCCAAATCATTTCATCTTAATAAAATGATTTGAGGACATAAAGCCAGTGCAAGTGAAGGAAGTTTAATCAGCAGAAAAGAAGAAAAAACAAACAGAGGGAAATGGTCACACTAAACACCTAACGCGTTTCAGACGTACAGGTCATATGACATATGTTCCTATGCCTGGCGACTCATCTTCCAATTGGGTAAGTGGGAACTTTATTTTCCCATTGCCTAAAAAAATGTATGTTTATGCTCAAGGACTTATGCCAGTGGTGTTTTGGAGTTTTGCTGCCCTGGTTCCAAGTTTTTTCAAATATTGGACAAAAGTCACCAAGCTTGATGACAGCAGTGAGGAACGCGTTGGCTGCATTTGCACTAAGTTGCAGGTAAGTTTAATATCAGTTTTAAACACTTTTCTGTTTAATACAAGATGATTGAGATACACAAAAAAAGGATAATTTTAAATACAGTTTTCTGTTAAAAATTTGTGTAATTACTTATTGAGTAAAAAACACAAGGTGCAGATAGACACTATGTTTCTGTTTGTTAAGACCTTTTTTGAGATTATATTACAATATTTACAGGGTTGGGAATAATACACTTTCTCACTAAAGTGAGAATTGTTGGAAATAATGACTTTCATATTTAAGCCAAAATAAATGAAATGAAAGCATAGCTACCTTGGAGGATATTTCCAATTTTGTTAATTTGACCTTGCATTTAACATTCATTTTCAATACATGACAATTCTGATGTTAGTGAATAGTGAACAGAATTTATAGTGCTAGGGCAATTACATTGTGCAGCATTAAGGGTATTGCACACTACAGAGTTAGATATATTGCATATATAGGATACAATTTAAAATTAATAAAACAGGTTTTGCCATTAAAGGTTAAGAGCTCTTTACAAATTTTTACCATATTTTATTGCAGAATATTGGGTCAGGGTAAATTGATCAGTTAAAGTTATTTCATCCTATAGTGACAGAGATGTGGAATCCATATATTAAGTCACAGTATTGGCTTGAGTGATCAGACCAGAAAAAGGGTTATTGCACTATATAAAGAGTGGGTTATTGTGCTGTATATAAAGAAAGTCATAGTACACCAAATGGGGGCTTTCCAATTGGTTGTCAAGAAACAATACATTTTATCCAATCAGCACAAAGATGCTTTAAAGATAAATTTTAGACCAGTGGTTCCCAAACTTTTTAGGTTCAAGGCGCCTTTAATATTTCAATATTTTTCAAAGGCGCTCCAAGTCAAAAACATTTCTAGCTTGTGTACATGTAAACATAGAAACACAGAATGTGACGGCAGATAAGAACCATTCGGCCCATCTAGTCTGCCCAATTTTCTAAATACTTTCATTAGTTCCTAGCCTTATAGTTAGGATAGCCTTATGCCTATCCCACGCATGCTTAAACTCCTTTACTGTGTTAACCTCTACCACTTCAGCTGGAAGGCTATTCCATGCATCCACTACCCTCTCAGTAAAGTAATACTTCCTGATATTATATTTAAACCTTTGTCCTTCTAATTTAAGACTATGTCCTCTTGTTGTGGTAGTTTTTCTTCTTTTAAATATAGTCTCCTCCTTTACTGTGTTGATTCCCTTTATATATTTAAATGTTTCTATCATATCTCCCCTGTCTCGTCTTTCCTCCAAGCTATACATGTTAAGGTCCTTTAACCTTTCCTGGTAAATTTTAACCCGCAATCCATGAACCAGTTTAGTAGCCCTTCTCTGAACCCTCTCTAAGGTATCAATATCCTTCTGAAGATACAGTCTCCAGTACTGTGTACAATACTCCAAGTGAGGTCTCACCAGTGTTCTGTACAATGGCATGAGCACTTCCTCTTTCTACTGCTAATACCTCTCCCTATACAACCAAGCATTCTGCTAGCATTTCCTGCTGCTCTATTACATTGTCTGCCTACCTTTAAGTCATCAGAAATAATCACCCCTAAATCCCTTTCCTCATATGTTGAGGTTAGGAATCTATCAAATATTCTGTACTCTGTCCTTGGGTTTTTACGTCCAAGATGCATTATCTTGCACTTATCCACGTTAAATGTCAGTTGCCACAATTCTGACCATTTTTCTAGTTTACCTAAATCATTTGCCATTTGGCTTATCCCTCCTGGAACATCAACCCTGTTACATATCTTAGTATCATCAGCAAAAAGACATACCTTACCATCAAGACCTTCTGCAATATCACTAATAAAAATATTAAAGAGAATGGGTCAAGTACAGATCCCTGAGGTACCCCACTGGTGACAAGTCCAAGCTTCGAATATATTCCATTAACTACAACCCTCTGTTGCCTGTCACTCAGCCACTGCCTTACCCATTCAACAATATTGGAATCCAAACTTAAAGATTGCAGTTTATTGATAAGCCTTCTATGTGCAACAGTGTCAAAAGCCTTACTGAAATCTAGGTAAGAAATGTCTACTGCACCACCCTGATCTATAATTTTAGTTACCCAATGAAAAAAATCAATAAGATTAGTTTGGCATGATCTCCCTGAAGTTAACCCATGTTGTCTCTGATCTTGAAATCCATGTGTTTTTAGATGATCAACAATCCTATCCTTTAACATGGTTTCCATCACTTTCTCCACTAGTGAAGTAAGGCTTACTTGCCTATAGTTGCCCGACTCCTCCCTATTACCTTTCTTGTAAATGGGCACAACATTCGCTAACTTCCAATCTTCTGGGACTACTCCTGTTAACAATGATTGGTTAAATAAATCTGTTAATGGTTTTGCTAGTGCACCACTAAGCTCTTTTAATAGCTTTGGGTGTATTCCATCAGGTCCCATTGACTTATTTGTCTTTACGTTTGACAGTTGAAATAGAACCTCTTCCTCTGTAAACTCACGTGTAATAAATGACTCATTTATCCTTTTTCTTAACTGAGGTCCCTTTCCTTCATTTCATAAATACAGAACAAAAATATTAATTGAGGCAAAGCGCTGCCGTATATACTGGGCCCCTGTTCAGCAGAAATATTTCCCTGTCAAGGGCAGATCCAAACCTAATCTCGGGAGAGGCACTGTTAGATTATTTAAAGAAACAATCCAGGCACAATCACCGCTACATTACTCTGTTGTTTTTATGGTGCCAGAAGTGCCTTGGTGCCCTCCAAGAGTAAGTAGTCAAACTGTCTCACTGGTCTGGGTGCCTATAGTGTCCCTTTAAAGAATTGATTGGGCAGAACAATTCTGTTCTTCAAAGAGAAACTATAGGATACAAAACAACTTTTGCTTAATAAGGTGGTTTTGGTGTAAAGATCAAGCCCCTGTAGTCTCACTGCTACAGTATGTGTGTGAGGGGTGCAGTGTGTGTGGGGGGCAGTGTTTGTGGGAGGGTATAGTGTGTGTGTATGGGGCAGTGTGTGTCTGTGAAGGATACATTGTGTGTGTGTGAGAGGTACAGTGCGATTGTGTGAGAGGTATAGTGTGTGTATGGGGGGCAGTGTGTGTGTAGGGTGTAATTATTGTGAGTCTGTGGGGGTAGGATGGGAGATTAGTAAATATAAACTTTTTTTTTTTAAATACAAAAAATTTTAATAATTATTTTCTTCTTACCTTTGCCTGGGCGGGGGACAGAATTAAACCCTGGTGGTCCGGTGGAGAAGCCCTGGTGATCCAAGTGATGAGAGTGAACTCTAACTTGCAGCTCCTGAGGCTAGAGTTCACTCTCGTGAGATTCGGAGCATTGCCACAGTAACCGCAGCAACGCTCCGAGCTCGCAAGAGCTGCAGGTTAGAGCTCCCCTGTGTCCTCTCTCCTGCCCTCCCCTTTGCTGTTGCAGCATTAGTGGGCCGGTGAGGGAGATCTCCGATCTTCCCTCCGGTCCTGCAGAGCCGGCAGGGGAGAGCATGGCACGGCACAACACGATTATTTTCTCTGTGCTATGATCATATGATCATAGAATCCGAGAAACATTTTGCGGCACCCCTGTGTGCCAATTTGGGGTGCTGCAGAACACAGTTTGGGAATCACTGTTTTAGACAGCTTTATCTGACTATCTAAAGTTCAGTTAAAATTTCATCCTATATTCATTGTTGGAGGATATTTTTAACACATGTATAATTGTACCTCATGTGACATTTCTCACTTTTTATGCTGACTTTTATTTTAAAAAAGTAATTAAAAACTAATTTCTGGGTCAAAAAAGAAAAACAAAATTAGTGAAAAAATGTGACTGGTTCAAATTATTTTAGTTTCCTCTCTCTTTTATCTGGGGAGGGAGATGAGTCAAAGTTGCTATGGTTTAGAGATCTTTTAGGATTTTCAAGACTTATTTTTTATGTAAGGATGTTTATTTCAAAGAACATCGAAAGATAACTTTGGCCTCTTTTTACTGTTCAGGATTTGGTAACTTAAAATGTTTATCCCTTTAAAGATTATGGAAACCACTTGATTTGAAAAATATATTTAAGTGCACAAGGGCAAGAGTCCTTATATGAATTAGTTTTTAGGGCATACAACAGAGGGAAAGGTCCTCCTATGCCACTTTAAAGGGGGTAAATACATATATTAATGGATCACTATAGTGTAAGGAAAACATAGTGGTTTTCCTGACACTATAGTGCCCTGAGGGTACTATAGTGTCCCCTCCCGTTACTTACTTTAATCCAGCGCCGGGCCGTCCAACGTCACAGGATCTGAATGCACATGCGCGGCAAGTGCCGGCCGCGCATTCAAAGTGTCCATGGGAAAGCATTTCTCAATGCTTTCCTATGGACGCCCTACGTGATGGAGGCATAATATGCCTCCAGCGTCGCAGATGCGCCTCTAGTGGCTGTCCAGAAGACAGCCACTAGAGACTGCATTAAACCCAAATGTAAACATAGCAGTTTCTCTGAAACTGCTATATTTGCATCTGAAGGGTTAAAACCCGAGGGACCTGGCACCAACACCACTTAATTGAGCTGAAGTGGTCTGGGTGCCTATAGTGTCCCTTTAAAGAATTGATTGGGCAGAACAATTCTGTTCTTCAAAGAGAAACTATAGGATGCAAAACAACTTTTGCTTAATAAGGTGGTTTTGGTGTAAAGATCAAGCCCCTGTAGTCTCACTGCTCAGTTCTGTGAACTGTAATTTAGAATTTAAATTACTTTGTTTATACACCTCCCTGCTTGTGATGTTCACAGCCTTCCTAAACACTTCATGTAAAGTTAGATCTTATATTTAAACTTCAAATAGCCTTCTGTACTCTGCAGGAGCCCCTGTGTGTGATTAAAGTTCAATTTACAGAGCAGGAGATATAAATTCTAAAGCAAGTTAACATCTGATTGAAAATGAAACTATTTTTTTCATGCAAGTTGTGTGTCACAGTCAGGGGAGGTTTGGCCAGGGCTCCTTTAAAAGTGATTTCTCTCCTAAGTAGCAGAGAATTAAGGAGTGAGTTTGCAGATCTTGAACTATACACCAGAACTGTGTCATTAAGTTAAAATTGTTTCGAAACCTATAGCGTCCCTTTCACTTATCCAGCAAGGGATGGCATTATCCCGAAAGGAAAGAGCAGCGAGTATACATATCTTTGTTCACACAGGGTATTCCAGATCTCTGAATTCATTATCCACCATTGCACATTTTCAGCCCACCCCACCCCACCCCACCCCACTTTCCTTATCAATAATACATGATTTTGGAATTGTACATTACTTTATTACGCTTTATTCCATGTATGCTTAATATGAACAATTAGGGTTCTTTCATATCAAGGTATCATTAGTAAAGATAGTATTGGAGGTGTTTCAATTTGTATCTAATTTGAGAACATTTCGAAGTGAACTTAATAAATATAGTGTACTTCCTTCTGAATATTGCCTTTAGATTTTTACCTAAAGTTGCTCATATGAGGTAACCTCAACTGTATTTCTACCAGCAGGTTACCCATGTACTGTTTGCTCATATAACTTATTTTGAAACAAGTAGCAGATTTCATAGAGTAAGCTTAATCAGTGTAATTTATAAGATAACAGTGCCAATCATGAATGCTTAATGCCTCAGGGATAAATGTTGAATGTTGTTTCGTAACCTCTGTTATCTAATAAACTACATTAATTGAGCCTACTCCATGCAACCTGTAAATTGTTCATGATGGGGACTGTGGATCCATTTCACAGTGCTTCAGCCATTTTGTAGAATGTTCCATCAACTTACTTGGCCATTTAACTAATTTTACATATAATTTGAACGTTCCCAGCATGACCGTTAGGGGTGTGTAAAGTGTCTGGCCACACAAGACGCCATGGCAGAAGGGGCACCAGTTGGCCAACATAGCTCGTACATGCAAAGGCTGGCAGTGCAGTGGCAAGCCGGCCGCGGTGCTAGATGGTGTGAGCAGCAGCTAAATATGGTGCGGGCAAAGCAAAATGGGAAGTAGAGGCAGAGTTAATTGTGGCCATAACCCATGCCTGGTTGCTGCTGCACACTGGGGGGAAGTAGGAAGGAGTCCCTGCTTCCCCAACACCTTGACACCAGGAATTGCACTGCCTCCACTACTCCCCTGGTGCCCATAATGGAAAGAGGCAACTGTCTGTAACTATTTGTCTGTCTGTAATTATTTGTCTATCTGTAACAGTGTGTGTGACTGTCTGTAAGTGTGTGTGTGTGTGAGAGAGAGAGACTGTCTGCCTGTGACTGTGCGTGGCTGCCTCTAACTGTGTGTGTGTTTGACTGTCTGTAACTGTTTGTGTGTGTTTGACTGTTTGCCTGTGACTGTGTGTGTGACTATCTGTAACTGTGTGTGTGACTGTCTGCCTGTGACTGTGTGTGGCTGCCTGTAACTGTGTGTATGACTGACTGACTGACTGTCTGTGTCTGTGTGTTCATGTGACACTGCAACAATACACACTTGCATTCACACATGGCTGATATGCATTTAAAAAAACAACTGTATTAGATATCCATCAGAAATACCACACACAGTCAATATACCCATAACAATATTGAAAAAGATAATAGATAAAGCGGAGGTATTTTTTAAACTCACATATGGTAGAGCTATTATAGGAGCTCTACCGTAATTGGCCTGGACGGTAAAAAACCGCGCATAGGCGAAAGCCGGAAGTAGTGGGCGTACGTGGGTATTGACAATTGTATAGGCGAAAGCCGGAAGTAGTGCGGCGTCCACGTGGGTATTGACAATTGTCAATACCCACGTGGACGCCGCACTACTTCCGGCTTTCGCCTATGCGCGTTTTTTTGCCGAGGTACACCTGAAAGACAGCAATAATCATTTTACTCATGTAAGTTATGTATTTATAGGAAGTTTTTGATGTATGTTATTTACACTTCTGATGAAGCCACTGGCGAAACGCGTTAAGTGTTATCTTTTATAGCATTATATTTTATTTGAATTACTATTAAATATATCTTTTATGTTATATTCTATTATATTTTATTTGCATCATCTACTTCCTGACCTGCATATCCTTCAGTGGGGATTATACCACTGTAAGCCTTATATACTAGAGCAAGTTGTCTGCTCTAGCAAATGTGAGTATATTACTTTCATTTATTTATTCATATTTGGAGCTGGAACTATTACACTATTGGAGTTTCCCTTTTTTTTTCCATTTTGATTTGTACCACCATACCATTGGAGTGCCAAGACGTTGGACCTTTAATCCTAAAACGGGGATTGTACCGTCCAGGCCAATTACGGTAGAGCTCCTATAATAGCTCTACCATATGTGAGTTTAAAAAATACCTCCGCTTTATCTATTATCTTTTTCAATATTGTTAAACATACTACACTATTGTATATTCTCTTTTTGTGTTCTTTTTTTGAGGATATACTTACAACCATCAAGAGACATCAAGTGTATGTATATATAATTTATGTAAGGCGCGGTTTCCTCCCTTCTTTTTTCTATACTGTATTTTTGACAAGGCTGGGAATCCTTGTATTGGTTACTGCCGCCTATCTAATTGTCTATTTTGGAGTGAGCACCCGACACACCTTTCCTTTTTCTTTTAATATACCCATAACAATTTAATAATCATTAATTAATAATAAGTAAAAACAAACACACAAATATCCTTCCTCTCTTTCCATTTTTGCCTTGCAGGGAGTGGGGCATGCTGTTGGGATTCTGGTCTGCATCTCTGTGTGGGATTATTGTTGTATTGACTGTGTGTGATATTTATTATTGAATGTGTGTGATATATGTGTGTATTGACTGTGTGTGGTATTTGTGATGGGTATTTAATTCTGATTTAAAAAAAATGCATATAAGCCTATGTGTGAATGCCTATGTGTGTCATATGCACACAGCCGCTACAGTATACAAACACTGCAACCTTATGCACACACTATACATGAATGAATGGGTGGGACCAGGGAGGGTGCTGTTATTTTTTGCACAGGTCGTCTAAAGGCCTAAGGCCGCCAGTGGGTACCAAGGCTGTGAAGTAGATACACAAAACTCCTCAATGTGTGGTACCATCTGTAACCTCCTCCTTTGGCCTTACGCAATGGTCCAATTTAGCAACCCATACAGCGGGAAACACGCTTGATCTTGCCTTCACCAACCTCTGTACTGCCTCTAATCTCTCCAATATTCATTTTCCTCCATCTGACCACCATCTGCTGACTTTTGACATTGGCATGCCTAAGATCCAATTGACACCACCGTCTGAACATCACTCTCACAGAAACCTCCAATGTCTTGACCTAGAGCATTTCTCCACTAATCTCCAAACTCTCCTTTTACCTATCTCAAACCTCACCTGTCCTAGTTCTGCAACCTCCTTCTACAATTCCACCCTCTTCTCTCAACTAGAGATCATGGCACCTTGTACATTTAAACGTTGCAGGCGCCCCCAACAACAACCCTGGCACACCAAGCTCACTCAATACCTCTAAAAATGCTCAGGAACTGCTGAACGCTGTTGGAGAAAGTCTCACTGTGCATCTGATTTTCTCCACTATAAATTTATGCTGAGCTCTTTCCTCTGCAAAAGCTAATTACTTCAATACCCTTATAACCTCACTCTCCCACGAACCCAAACGACTATTTCACACATTTAGCTCTCTTCTTCGCCCTGCTGTTCCTCCTCCACCTACTAATTTGACCGCCTCAGACTGTGCAACTCACTTCACTGACAAGATCTCTACAATCAGAGAAGAGATCTCTCATCTTTCTTCTTCCCCTTACAATACTTCCCCTAACTTCACTCCCTCTGCTGTTCTATGTTCATTCACACCCTCTACATTGGAAGAGGTTTCTGCTCTGCTCCAGTCCTCCCGCCCCACCACCTGCTCCCTAGATCCAATTCCCTTGCATCTCATCCGTACTCTGTCTTCTTCTCTTTCTCCACCACTCACTAAAATTCTCAATCTCTCTCTCTCCTCTGGTATATTTCCATCGCTCTTCAAACATGTAACTGTAACCCCAAATCTAAAGACGCCCAATCTTGACCCTAACTTCCCATCCAATTATCGTCCTATCTCGCTACTGCCTTTTGCATCCAAGATCCTTGAAAGAATTGTGTATGCGAGATTGCCAGACTTCCTTGAGTCCAACTCTCTGCTAGACCCGCTTCAGTCTGGTTTCCGCGCTAAGCAGTCTGTGAAATCGGCACTGACCAAAGTATCCAATGATCTACTCGCTGCAAAATCTCGTGGTCACTACTCTATCCTAATTTTCCTTGACCTGTCTGCGGCTTTTGACACTGTTGATCATCCTCCGCAATATCTCTCCTGGTGCTCCTCCTACCTCTCCCAGTGCTCTTTCAGTGTTTCTTTCTCTGGCTCTGCTTCTTCTCCCCAACTCCTCTTTGTTGGTGTCCCCCAAGGTTCAGTCATTGGTCCCCTACTGTTCTCCATCTATACTGCCTCCCTTGGTAAACTCATTAGCTCCTTTGGCTTCCAATATCATTTCTATGCAGATGACATGCAAATCTACCTGTCCTCTCCTGATCTCTCCCCGTCCCTCTTGACTAGTGTCTCTGACTGCCTCTCTGCTGTTTCTAACTGGATGGCTGCCCACTTCCTTAAACTAAACTTGACCAAAACTGAAATTCTGGTCTTTCCTCCCTCAAGTGTTGTTACTCCTGTGTCTGTCTCCCTCCAAGTCTACGGTGCTACCATCAGCTCCACCACGCAGGCTCGCTGCCTAGGTGTTCTCTTTGACTCCGACCTCTCCTTCAAGGCTCATGTTCAATCTATCGCCAAATCCTGTCATTTCCATCTCAAAAACATTGCGCACATCCGCCCCTACTTAACGCCAGATGCGACCAAGGTGTTGGTCCATTCCACTGTCCTTTCTCGCCTTGACTAATGTAATCCGCTTCTCAGAGGTCTTACGTGCTCCCAACTTGCGCCGTTACAGTCCATAAAGAATGAGGCGGAGAGGCTCATCTTCCTGTCCGCCCGCACCTCCCATGCCTCACCCTTCTGTCAGTCCCTACATTGGCTTCCTATAAAATATAGAGCTCAATTTAAAATTCTGGTTCTTGCTTTCAAATCTCTACATAATGCTGTTCCCACCTATCTATCCTCCCTTATACACAAGTATGTCCCATCTAGGCCCTTACGATCTGCTGAAGACTTACGTCTATCTTCTGTCCGTACTCCCACGTCTGATGCTCGCCTTCAAGATTTCTCGAGGGCTGCACCGTTCCTGTGGAACTCGCTTCCCTCCTCCGTTAGATGCTCACCCAGTCTCCACTTCTTCAAAAAATCATTAGAAACCCACTTCTTCATAAAAGCATATCAATTAAACTGTTAATAGCTCCTGACTGATTCCTCTTCTGCAACTGTCACTAGTCTAATACTGTCCTTACCTTTCTGTGTCATTTTACCCCACTCCCTCTAGCATGTAAGCTCATTGAGCAGGGCCCTCAACCCCTCTGTTCCTGTGTGTCCAACTTGTCTGGTTACAACTACATGTATGTTCGTCCACGCATTGTAAAGCGCTGTGGAATTTGATGGCACTCTATAAATATCATAATAATAATAATAATACTAATATATTTATATAATATAATTATATTATATTACAATTACCTTATTAAGATTTACCATATACGCCAGCGTACAAGTCGACATTTTAAGTGTAAACAAAAGTCTACATGTTCAGTTCTGCATGTTAGTAACAAAGAAAAAAGAAAACCTCTTTTCAATGAAAATCTTCACATTCTACAAAGCAATATTTGAGGATAATAATTTGCAAAATAACTCTGCATGCATAAAGCACTGTGCGTATTTACTGACATTTCCAACATGAGTAAATTGTCACTTGATAAAATGCATTCGGTCACTAATTGCTACAATCCTTTTTAATGTTTCAAGTTAAAATAATAATATATAATTAAATATATAATATAATATGTAATCAAAGATTATATTTTCATGCGTGGAAGGACAGGAAACCAATTTTAATGGTAATTGTCTATTGAAAAATGCTCAATGAAATAATTCAAATGGAATATTTTAAATAACGGCCCATCGGAGGCAAAAAAAACAATTAGCAAAATAGTTAATGGAATTGTTACGAATAAAACAATTTAAATTTCATCTGGAAATTGTAGCTTGTTGATGTAATGTTAGAGCATATTCTTTTACTGCTTTGTCTGATAGTGAATTATCATTCTCTGGATTGGAATTACTGTTTTATATGCTCATTGCTTTTTGCTAACATTATGTACATTATATAACTCCTTTATCCACAGGTTTTTCTGTTTCTGGGCTGTTGTTTTTTTTTTTGTGGTCCAGTGTTGAAATAGTTGCAGACTATGGATCCTTTCTTAAAAGAACACTTCGAGCACCATAACCATTACAGTGTTGTGGTTATGGTGATAGGAGTGTCCTGCAACTTGCCAAACCATTTGCTAATGGTTTGACTTGTTACCTGGTGCCCACAGGGGGCCTATAACTGCTACAGGTGGAAATTGGAAGTTCCTGATAGGAGCTTCTGTTAACCCTCCTGAGCTAAGCCCAGACGGGGAAGGCTGGCTTTTTGGTTGAAACGTTAGCTGAATACTCTCGCCAATGAGCTATGTACCTCCAGGCCTAGTTTAAATATTCAGTTTCAACTTGCAGCAGTAATTATGGTGCTTGGAGTGTTTCTTTACCAGTTTCTGTACCGGACTATAGACAAAAATTACTTGCGAGAAGTGTTTTTGTTACATTTTGACATTTTACCTGGGTCCTACTGAAACACATCTTGCATCCAGTGTTCTCATTCAGGAAAATCCAAGACCAAGACAGGACTACACTCATTGTCTAGACTGAGTTAGCCAAGCATGTCCAAGACAGAACTACGCTCATTGTCTACACTGAGTCAGCCAAGCATGGTCAAGACAGGACTACACTCATTGTCTAGACTGAGTCAGCCAAGCATGTCCAAGACAGAACTACGCTCATTGTCTACACTGAGTCAGCCAAGCATGGTCAAGACAGGACTACGCTCATTGTCTAGACTGAGTCAGCCAAGCATGTCCAAGACAGAACTACGCTCATTGTCTACACTGAGTCAGCCAAGCATGGTCAACACAGGACTACGCTCATTGTCTACATTCACCACTGAGAATCCTGGAAGCAGGGGCTTTGGCCGCAGGTTCAATGCAGGACACAGGTAAATTTTTAAACCATTCTAAAATTATTTTACAATATACACTAGGATAGCACCTGGGCACTCCTGGCACCATACCCACAACAGAAGGATGCTGTGGTTATGGTGCTTTAAGTGTTCCTTTACAAGTGTTGTGTGCTTTTTGCATTAACCTGGACCAGTGACTGCAGAGACCCCTCAAAACATTTTCTTAACAAGTTTGTTATGGAGGAACCAAAATGTGATCCAACCTCTTGGCTGATTAGAAAACCGATGAAAGTCATGAAAACAGTGATGGTATATTCAATATATTTTAAATGTATAGTGAGGATCTTATTGCTTGGAAAATCTAAAGGTGCTCTAATCTGCTATTGTCAGTGAACCATCAAATCTCTCAGCAATCTCTCAAATGTATCTCTGTAAAGATTTTTCGTCTCTCCTTTCTCTCCCTTGTAGTTTGCTTCATGTCTCATGTAGTCATATTTCTTTCTACAGTTCTCTCTCAGCACCTGATTCTAATCAAAGTGTTAAAATTGGCATGAACTGATTTTATCTCTTCATGCAATATTTTCCCCTTCATTATCCTCAATCATATGCCTTGCGAGGGAGACTTCATAACATACGAAGACTATTTTCTTCTGCGTTAACATTTACTTTGCAATGGCAGCGTGTACTGCATGGAAAATGCACATATCCGTGGCGGGAGGATAATCATAATATCTGGGGGTAAAATCAATCTGCGTTATACAAGTACTAACATTCCAAGTTCCCTTGCCTATCAGAAAATGAAAAGAGTTAAACAGTTTCTCCAAAAATGTACTTTGTTTAATCTGTATCTATATAGCTCCCTGTGTCTGAGTATCTTTTTATTCTTTATCTGAGTGCCATAGTTTTCATAAAATACATAATGGAAAATAGGGATACTAGAGACTAATTTTTCCTATGTATTATAGTCAAGTTGACAAACCTATCAATAGGCCGAGCTTCATAACACTGTAGTCACCATAGCTGCTTCATGTCATTGAAGTGGTGATAGTGTCTGGAGTTCCCTGGTGCTGCCCTTCTATTCATCATTAAACCATATTTTAATGCTAAACAAAAGTCCACAGAAGCCGATCACCTCTGTGTTGTTTAAGCTAATGAGGAAGTGTTAACATGAGCAGCAATGTATGGCTGTGATTGGCTGAGAGGTAACCTGTGGCAACGCTCTTACCCCGCGGCTCTCGCGAGACTTACAATGGAGGAGAAGGGAGCTTACCGGCACGGAGGTGAAGGGAGCTGACAAGAGCTGCAGGTAAGGTAAGTAACAGCTTCCTGCCAGCCCCCAACAGGACCTACGGGCTTGTAATGAGCCCGGTGGTCTTTGTATGTATTATGGCAATGTAAGTTGCCATAATACAGACAGTGACTCGAGTATAAGACGAGTGGGGGGTTTTCAGCACAAAAAATGTGCCGAAAAACTCGTCTTATACTCGAGTATATACGGTATGTCAATTAAATAAAGCTCTCATATATATTGGCAAATTCTTATGGCATTTTTCTTTTCAGGAATCTGATTTGCTGAATCAAATTTTTATGGTTCAATTTTTTCTTTTTTTTTGCATTATATTTTGAAAGTTGTTTCTTTTTCATGAATGGTTATTTCAAAGGTTAGAAGATGAGGATAGCGGGGGAATTGGTTGTAAAAGTTGTATGTATTTCGATATAACAGAAGCTATTTTTTTTAAATGTAGATCAGTCTATTAAGAGTAGGTCATACATTTTTCCCACTGTTCTTCCGCACGTCTGCCCACTGTGTGTTAAAAACAGGTTTATTGCTTGCGATAAACCTTATCACCTGTAGTTGAGTTGCTCAATTTATTGCATTCATATGGTTTCCTTGGGGGAAATTTAGATGTGAAAAACTGCAGCTGGTGATTATTTACAATGGGGATAGAATAGTAAAACGGAAACGGAATGTTATCACTTTGGCTATTTATTTAATATTGCACCAATTAGAATCAAGCCCTTATCCTGCTGCCTCCATCTTTCCAAAAGTTAGATATTCTTGAAGCTTACCTTGGTCTCCAACATTGTATTTATGCATGATCTTCACATCTACTCTGTCATTTTCCCAATGATGAAAGGGAAAATGTGACACAGTTAACTCAAACCCAGCCATAACGTACGAGAGGAAATGAAACACGTATGATAAAACAAAAATGAAAGAATGTCTAATGATTCCAAATGAAAAAAATGTGAAACACTAGACACGAAGAAGAAAAAAACCCAAGTTGATGATCCAATACTCCTATTTTGAAGATAAATGCAAATCTTGCTGCCAGATATGAATATATAATATCAGTATTGACAAATGTAAAGAACAACCACCATTTGCACTGTAGCATGTGTCAGTGACTGTACATTTATAATAAATCAGCAGGTTTTGATGGATGAACACATGTAACAATTACCTAGAAGCAATCCTCGTCTCCTTCAACAAATCAATAGTGTAACAGAGATATAGACAAATTACATGGAGTCCAGACTAATTGACCCATTATCAGATTATTACCATAATATCAAAATAATAAACAGCATGGACTGAGGTGATAAATTGCTTTATTATCTTGTATAAATATTTTGTTGACGACATGCTTACAGGTTATATTATTTGATGTTCGCTAATTCAATAAAATAACTCAGGAGTAAATCTAACATTGTATTGTTTCAAACTCTTTCCTGCTCTATACATGGTCTATGTATTAAGTTGCACGCATTAACCCTGTTGTTCTACTTCATTAAAACATTGTCAAATTGACCTTTCTCTTGCTTTGCAGTGATGATGTTAAATAGACTATGATCATTACAGCTTACTGTACTTGGTATGGTGGTTTTAAACTTTTTCTTCAAACTTACCTTTCAAATTCTTCCCATCTCCAGCAGTTTGAAAAAACTAAATTTAGCGTGTAGACTCCTCACTCCTTTTTGCATCTGATGTATTTTGCCCATTCCGCTGTCCATGTACTTGCATAGCAGCGGTCTTGCTAGGTTCCAAAAACACCTTAGGTTTCGGCCTTAAGAAAAACTTGAAGACCACTACACTAACAAAGAGGCGAGGATACGGTCATGACAGGTTCTCTATATTATGTCCCCTCCTTTCTACCCACGAACAGCATGCTGTTGATGCTTCACCAGGATCTCAATGAAAGCATAGGCGAGAGCAAAGCACCTACTGCTAAGCCATGTATTTATTGTGATCAAGACATGCTACCTAACTAATAGAGTTGTGGGCAGGAATGTTTTGCTCCCCAGCTCTTCTTCCTGTCTCACATCTTGGGATGTAGCCTCCAAAGAAACCAAAACCAGCAACACCTATGTCAATTTGTAAGAGCACGCATTTCCAGATCCTTCCATTCAAGTCTTCCTCCAGAACCTAGAGCAAGCACTCACAACACTTTCCCTGCTTGGTTTAGATCATGGAATGTTAGATTGATTTCCCAGAGGCCACATTTCCCAGAGGCCACATTTATACATTTCTGTCAATGTTAATTTTGTTCAACTTCTACAACCTCTATTGGCTGTGAGTGCTGGGGGTAGATTAACCTAGCGCTCTGGGGTAATTAAAGCTGTGCTATTTGGACAAAATGAGCATTAATAATATGTTAATATTGCATTATCATGTGGTCAAGGAGAGAGCATACTTAAGGAACTGGGAAGAGCTGCAGTTTTTGTCACACCATTGTTAACCAATTTGACATTAAATCGGGGATTGCTCCTGAGCATTTTAGAGTACCCCTTTAACCCCCTAAGGACACATGACATGATTCCCTTTTATTCCAGAAGTGTGGTCCTTAAGGGGTTAATGCAGTGACTATATCATATGGAATAACTTAGCCACAGCTATATTCACTTATATACAATCTAACACTATTTCCATAGCCAGTGGTGAAATTAAGCAAATATCTGTATATTCTTCATTTCTTGCTCTGATTTCAGGACATTGCAATTTAGTAATTAAATAAACATAAAATATAATTATGCTTTAATTGGTAATTATTTGTTATTACTATGCTATTAGCTAGGGTTCTGAAACCAGTTGAATGCAAAGTATGCATTACATTAATTTTTTGTTTTAAAATCCTGGTTTTGATTAAAATGCACTTCGTTGAGAAATGAGACGTCATTGGGTTACACAGGGTGAGGGAAACACCAAATAAAAAATGGATCATAGTTTTGTTGATTAAATGTGGCGAAGGAGATTGAAAAATAACAGTGGAAATGTGTTAGAAGATGACTTATTACTCCCGACATAAACAGTCTGACAGGTGATTATTTAGTTAAGAAGTTATAGGGATAACAGAGTTAAAGTTTTCATTTAGTGTATTAAGGCTCACAATACTTTTTTTTTTAATTAACTATTTATAACAATGTATATGATTAGCAATTTAGTTTTTTTTAACATTTCATTCAAACATTATATTCAGACTAACGTACAACTAAATTAGCTTTGGTAATCTTTGCTTATTGGTGAAGAAAATACATGCCTAGAAAAAAAATTATGCACGTGTTTGTGTATTTGTGTTTGTGTGAGAGCTTTTGTGTATTTTGTGCTAACTGATCATCTTGTATACCTTCTGTAATTAAATGAACCGATTACTCTTGAGTCTGGACACAACATTCTAAATACGATTTCTTTTTCTTCTTAATTTGAATCTGAAATTTCTAAAATGTGGAAACCATCAAGTGCACTTTTAAGTATTTCATGCATTTCCAATAAGTAGATGCACGAATAATGGCAGCCGTGTGTGATATCACGTGGCAGGACGGAGCCACGCTCGGTGTGATAGACGTGTGATTTAATTTGGGGCAGGACAGTAAATCATTCGTTCCCAGCAGGAAATGCCAAGCTGATTCAGGCAGCTTGACTCTCCCCATACAACCCTGGGCTGTGTAATACAATACCTTAATGTTTTTAAATGGTTTTCCTGATATCCGCAAGCATGCATATTTCCCACTTTATATCCAGTTTCTTTATTGAAAAAAAAAACATTTATAGACCTACAGGAATATACCCGTTTTCATAAATAATAAACTGAGGGTGACGTTACATTTTCATTTTGCATTTTAAATACTTAGAAATAAGAAATACATCTCATTTAGTATAATTTAGAATGTTCATTCAATCTTTCAATCTTTAATTGGTTTTATGTTTAGAAATATACAATCAGTAATTTTGATGCAGGTCGATTGGTGCCCTCTAAAAAAAACACAGGCAAATAATGTGTGTCTTCCTAATACGTGCAGTCATTGTTATGGCAATTCCAATCTATAACTAATTCTGCAAAAGGTTTAACCCACTGGAAGCTGAAGGAGGTCATTATTCCTTGTGTGATTATAGGTTATCTACTGAAATTGCACTTCATGGGTTAACCATGAAGATTTTTGAACAAATCCCCTTTGGAGAACATCAAAAACATTCTCATTAGTTTCTTGTGTTAAATTCAATATTCTTGTTCAGAGACTGATCTATAAGATTATAATTAGTTATCACATACTTAACCAATGGTTACTGTTCTGACATAATTATCTGACATGAACAAATGGAAAGGGATTGTGGGAAAAGTTAGCCCACTGGAAATTCATATGATTTACAACATTCCGTGGGAATGTGCAGATACAATGCATTTTAAAATGTTCTACCCAGATCACTCATGTTTCTATAAGAATTTAGCCTATTTTATGACCAGATACATTTAAATACAGTGGGTGTTTTTAATATACCTTTTAAATGAGTGTTATTTTTGCTTTTTAAAAAATATTCTTTGTGTTCAAACTCCTCTTTTCATGGGTCGATCCTGCTGCCTCCTGCCGTCTTGTTGAAGTAATTTCCTTGGGATATAATTGCCTCTGAAATCAGTTTGTTTGCCACAATTTGCAGATGAAATTGCCAGCAATAACTTTACACAAATTACATCTTTATTCAGGTGTCACAACCTTTGTTAATTTGGTTGTTAACGTTCGTAATTGACACTAACACCTAAAAGTAAACAAACAGAAAGGAAGATTCCTATCTATTTCTGAATATGTAAGACAGGAAAAAAAGGAATGAAATTGCAGAATGCCGTTAATACTATTTTGTAGCAAATCATTTTTTTCTGCAACGCCTTGGGTCTTGTTTCCAGATAATCAATAAATTAATCTGCATGGCTCTGATCACATTCTCTGATTGTAAACATACCCATTCATTTTAGCGAAAAGAGAACATTTTCCAGTTGAAAAATGTGCAAGAGAAAAGGCAATACTGTGTAAGTGTAATGTGGTTTGAGGTGTTCAGGGGAATATTATAAAATGGATTGAAAATTTGAAAGAAAAAAAAAAACTATTGTAGAAGCTTTAATGAAAATGAAGGTCAAGCATGGAGGTAGAAATTTAAAGGCAGACTGTCATATATCTGGAATTTATAATCGTCAATAAAACATTGAAAAGCACCTAAACATTGTTTTCCAATCTTTTTCAATGAGATGCTCCATTTCTGTTAAATGTATATTAAACTACAGCAACTGACATCATCATCAGCCAGTTCTGTCCTGGCACAACCAAGGCACATCATTTTGTCCTCAGGACTGAGATCTACAAACATTGTTTCTGTTCCTGTGTGCTGTATACAATGACAGAAAAAGGCAATAATTGTCAGGGAGCTGATTTCGAGGATTTAGCTAAATACAGTGGATTTCTAAATTTAATTTACAAAACATAAATTTGTTAAATATAGCAGAAATATTGGTAAAAGTGACAGTTCCTCGTTAAAAAATTCAGTGATCATTAAAAAGAACAGAACATAAAATATGCAGTTGTTTTATCTAATGTAGTATGGTTACATTATTTAGTAGACACATAAGGGGTGGATTTCATCTGAAATTGTGACTTAATCTGTCACTAATTAGCAGCTGGATTACCCCCCATAGGGGATGACTACTGGTTGAGTTTAATAGCAGAGCTTATTAAAAGAGGTGTCGTGCTGCTTTCTGTCCCATCTGCGTTGTACATCCAATAATAAATGCATGCGATCCCTGCTATCTATCCGTCTTTGAAAGCACAGATTGAGAAGTCGTTTTCAGCCCTTGATGGGGTTTACAGATCCACCATGATTTCTTAAACTATACTGCTTCTTCTTGCTCATGAACATCAGATGAAAAGATGTGCATTGCATTATGTCACATTGACATGTTGCAGGGGGGTAAACATTAAACATTCTAAAAGTTACTATTTTGATTCATGAAAGTGACTGAGCTCATGCAGCACATGGATTCTGCATACTATGGGGCAGATCATTGCATGCATTGCTCATGAGAATGTATCCACTAGTATGTTGCAATTTTGGCAACCTTAGGCTTAGAGGACCAAGTAGGATACTCTACATGAAGCGTAAGGGGAGAATCTTAGATAGGGGTTCCTTTTTTTGTTGTATATCCACCTGGACAGCTAAGGGTGAGACTTTACTCCAAAGACAGATCTGCTACTGGAAACTAACAATGTACAATGCAGAAAAATGTCTATCCTTAGTTCCTCCTTGCATGTTCTTCTCAATCCCTCTTGCATTTTCTGCTTAATGCCCCTCCTCAACCAACCCCCAGTCAGTGTTCTTCTAAATTGTTCCCATTGAATGCCCCTCTTACTGACCTTTTGTGTGTCTCCCTCTCCCTGCACCCCTTGTGTATCTCCCTCTCCATATCCCCCTTGTGTGTCTCTTTCTGTGTCAGCTATGTGCTCATCTCTAGGCAGGTCTTCTGTGGCTATTGCCAAACGTTCCTCTTGCGTCCCTCTCCATACACTTCTTCTGTACTCTCTTCCATGCCATCTTTTTGTGCCCATCCAGAAGTGGGGTGAGGATTGGAGTACCCTGTGTAGGAAAGGAAACAACTAAACATGTTTTTACTTTTTAGAGATCTCTTAGAAAACTACATCTGTGTTCACAGAATATCAAAAGGTAACACTTTTGCCTGCAGTTTGTGAGTCATCCTTTATTTATCATTTTTATCAAGATTTTCTCTTCATTTCCTTGAACAGTTAAAACTGACTCACCCCAATATGTTGGGCTTTTTCAATAAAACATTGTCCATGCATGTTTTATAGATCTCATTGCACATCTGCTAAACATAGCTCCGTAATGTGTTTGCTTGCTGACATCCCACCAGAATTACAGATATGAAAAGCTAGCGGGAGGTAAATTGGTTTATTATTTTTAACCTGTGCTAATCACTGCTTTGCTGGTGTAAGTATTGTTGACCATTCTTGCCTGATGGTACATAAATGCCATAAAGTGTGATATGCATTCATTACATTCCCGTATTTTAAAATTCATTTATCACTTTAGTTTTTACTAAACATGTCATTAGTTTTCTCCAGAGTGTAAATACAGATGGAAGATTAAAGTATCATTACTGCAGTGTTCCAAAAAAACATGTAGTGAAATCTAAACAGACTGTAAAGATATATCATATAGTATGTTAAATAATGCTGGTCACATAGTTAAATGACTTCTGCATATGGTTTTACTTGTTTGGAGAAATAAACACTATGATTTGAAATTAGTAGCCAGTAAATAGATCCCTTATCCCCACTGTGAAATACCAACCTTTTATTCAATATCATTTACATCATATTTTACGTTTGATATATTTTTGTGTTCTCCGTGCATTTTGAAGTAAACATGTTAGATATTGATGTGAATTGTAATAGCTATGTTGTAAACAGATTGTGAATGGAGTTTGTCAGTGTTTTCTGAAAATATATCAATATATAAACTTTATAACAGGTTTTAATGATCATACATATACTTGTAGCATATAACATCTTTTTTGACTTATGATTAATTATAAGAATATATATCTATTAATCAGCGTTAGTTATATATTTCCAGTAAATGCAATTTACCAGAAAAGGGATCACAGAAAGTGAACTTGCACTAAATGTATCATATATCTTGGTGGTAAATAAGATATTTAATTGCTTTATGAGATAATTACCCCTTCTCAGGTGTTGATGGCCATCAACATTTTGATCTTCAAATTTTACACTGACGTAACACCAACCCCCTGTTAATTTTTTTTTTAACTAATCCCTCATCAAGGGGAACCTGTGTGGGACTGCTTCTCAGAAAGAGCACTCTTCTCATAATGATGGCACCCAGAGGTTATTACCATTGACATGTCTTGCCATGTTGTTAGTATATTTCACTTGCAAAACATTTGTTTATTTATTTATAAAATATTTTACCAGGGAAGATACATTGAGATTTCTCTCTTTTTCAAGTATGTTCTGGGTCCACAAAATATTGCAATGTACTAACTGCTAAAACACAGCAACTGCAGAACATTGATTCTATACAGAGAATCTTGGTTTCCATCAATTTGCTATTTCTTTGGCTATTAAATAAATGCAAATGCAAAAAACACAGATATACACCCACACATGCACGCGCACATATATACAATGCTACACACACACTGCTAAACAAACACATTTTGCTAAACATACACACATACACAATCACACAATCACACTCTCTGCTAAAAACACACACCTACATGCATGCAGACACTCCTACACACACTGCTAAATACACTCTGCTAAACACACACACAATCCAACACACTCCCTGACACCCTGGGATACACACAAATACATATATACACATACACGTACCAATACACACTGGCAAATACACATACAGATACAGAAACTCACAACAATACACATTACCAATCACACACATACAATTTGACACATACACACACTAATACTGGTAAGCACACACTCTGCTACACACACACTATTATTATTATTATTGCCATTTATATAGAGCCAACCGATAGGTTGAAGAGGGCCCTGCTTAAACGAGCTTACAGTCTATAGGAGGTGGGGTATAAACCACATTAGGACTGGGAGAGCAAGAGACAGGTATGTAGGGTAGAGGTTACTCTTGGAGGCCATAAGCTTTCCTAAAGAGATGGGTTTTAAGACACTTCTTAAATGATTGAAGACTAGGGAAGTGTCTGATGGTGGTATCCAGGCTATTCCATAGGAAGTCCTGCAAGCGTGAGTTGGCCGTACAGGTGCGAGCAGCGGACAGCAGAAGGTCACGGGCAGAACGGAGAGACCGAGAAGGGACATACCTATGGATCTGTGAAGAGATATAAGAGGGGCAAGAATTGTTCAGTGCTTTATAGGTATGGGTTAGCACTTTGAATTGACTCCTATAGCATACAGGAAGCCAATGTAAGGACTTGCAGAGGGATGAGGTGTGAGAGGACCGACTAGAGAGGAAAATCAGTCTGGCGGCAGCATTTATTACAGACTGTAGGGGTGCAGTACGGCTTTTGGGAAGACCAAGCAGGAGAGGGTTACAATAATCCATGTGGGAAATTACTAGAGCATGGACAAGCTCCTTGGTAGCATCTTGCATAAGAAAGGGGCGGATGCTGGCTATGTTTTTAAGATGGAATCTACAGGATTTGGCAACATACTGGATGTGAGGTTCAAAGTTGAAGCCAGAATCAAGTACTACTGCACATACGCACATGCACACACAGATTTTGCTACACCCACACTGGTAAACTGCTACACACACAACCTGGTAAACACACAGACTGTTAGACAGCCATACCTAGACATCCATACCTACACCTTTATATCAATATTTTATTTAGCCCCTTTCCTTTTTTGACTACCATTTCACAGCTGGTGGGTTATTTTGGTGTTTAGTGGAGACTGGGCTAGTAGAGGGCTGTCGGCTGCTCTCATCACCTCTTGCATGGTTTCCACTTCATGGAGGCTGCAAAGAATTATTATATAGTTATCCTTGAATTGATGTTTTGCTTTGTGCTCTTTATAGTTTATATATATTTGCTTTTGTGTTCCATATAAACAATTACTAGTTGATTATGCATTCCTGAAAAGTATCAATGCCTTGTACTCTCAGATGCAGAGGGCACAATTTGGAGACATTTTTCAAAATCTCTTGTAGTTTTGCTGTAACTTTTGATGATTTAGACACCAACCAAAAATTGGGCCTAGTTTCTTTTTTAATAATTCTTTCGGTATGTACTGTGCAAATATGTTGAAAATCGAAAGATATAATATCAGAAAAAAATATAATGATTAAGAGCAGCATAATATGTGGCTTATAATGTGAAGGAAAGAGACTTTGATCAGTAGCATCAAAATATAACGTCTTTTCTGATTCAGTCTACATTTCCTCTAGTGTTTTACCATACTGATGATTTTTGTAAAGTACAATATCTGCAAGCATCAGGTAACAGACTGAAAAACTAGTACTTAATGAGTTCACATGAAACCATCATGTACCAAGATATAGTTCTAGTCTCATTATCTGTAGATCAGAAGGACATTCCTACACTGGCTGTCAAGCAAATGATAGCTGGAGATGGTGAATCCATGCTTTGCACATTCACTAGATGGCAAGATGTGTTTAGATGTGTCTTTGTAGAAGAGAAGCATATTAATTTGGTGAGGTTTTTTTGTTTTTGTTTTTTGTTGTTGACTCTTTATGAGAATACAAGAGTTCTTGACTTTTATAAAAGTTGAACATGGAGCCTTATGTTAGAAGCTGAAGATGGGTTTTTCAACTTTGAGACTGGGGTAGACTGTTCTTTTTTTGAGAGAAGAATTTAAATGCATGCCTTGCAGTGTCATATGAGAAGAAGTTATGCATTAATCCTTTACGAGAAAAAAACTATGGATTCTTAGCTTAGTCCATCATATAAAGGAGAAGAAACATTCTTGCCTTGAACTTTTATGAGGAAGGAAGATGAGTTCTTGCCTTAATATATTGCAAGTGTTAAATATGAGTTTTTGATGATTTCTCGATGTGCATCTAAGAGACCAATGTCTACTGTTTTAACTAAGACACAAACCCATCTACTGATACCAGTATGAATATTAGTGGAGGGTTTCCTTAGTCTTAGAGATAGGGTTATTGTTCAGGTAGTGTCAGATGTAAGGCTAGGGCTAGTGTAGGATTAATGTTAGGGTTAATGCTGGGTTAGTTTTAATTCTGCTTTTGGGTTATTGATAGTTTAGGGTTAATGTTAGGGTTAATGTTAGGGGTAATGTTAGGGTAAATTGTAACAATTGGTGTAAGCATAGTGTTAGTGGCCATATAGGGATAGGAGTAGAGTTGGTTTCGAGTTAGCATTAACTACCAAACATTTATTTACACACTAGAAGATATATCAGACATTTAACAAGCAGGAATGATATTTGAATCTATTTTTAATTATTTTTCTTAAGTTGCACTGGACAATTAAAGGGGTTAAATGAGTTTTAAACTATGTTTGTGCTGTGACTTTTTTGACAAAGTAACATTTTGATGTTTTGAATCCATATTTACAAAAAAACTTGAGTGTTATTCCATGTGTAATGGAAGTGTATCTGAAATACAGAGAATGGAAATAGCATACATACTATAAGAAATTAAATGCAGAGATACCCATTGAATTCATGGATCAAGGGGAAAATATAGTTTTTGAGCATCTAATTATGTCACAGTGTCAGAGTGAAGCTCAATGAGTAAAACTTACTACAGTTATGCTTTATGTAGAAACCCTCCTCCCATTAAATTATATGACATATTTCTTTATCACACATGGGTTGGATGTGATCCTATAGGATTTACTCTGATTGTTGACAGTGCATCACAGTGACCGTGTTTGCATCTTGTATATTTATGATATTGCACCTACCATGATATACTCCCACCTATTGATTGTCAGTGAGCAGCCATGATTAATTTGGATAAGAATGTTAAAGGAACAATCCAAGCACAATCAGCACTACATCATGCTGCAGTGGTATAGTGTCAAGAGTGCTCTGGCATCTCCTCCACCGTGAATTGCCAAACCATTTGCCAATGCTTAGATTGCATTGACTTCTTACCTGTGGTCTCCTCTGCTATGAACGTCAGAAGTTCCCGCTAGGAGTTCCATTAGCTCTCCTGAGATAAGCACTGCAGTGCAGGATCAGGTCATTGGCTGAGAGTGCCATTTGATCGACCTCTGCACATGAGCTAAGGCTTAGTGCAGGCAGAGAGCTTCCATTTCTCATGGAGGCAGCGAGTAGCGCCTTGTAGACTCTAATGTAGATGTCAAACCACTAGCAAACAGTTTGGCTACTAACATTGGAGGGACACCTAGGCATTCCTTCCACCATAACAGCATTCTGTAGTGATTATGGTGCTTAGAATATTACTTTAATGGTCACCATAGCTGTAGCAGCTGACTTTTAATACTAGAAAACATTTTAGCAAAGTTCATGTATACTTGTCAGTTATTTCACAGATGTATGTTGAAAGGTTTTGATTATAGAGTATATTTGCCCCATCGTTTTAATGTTCCCTTCCAGAGATATATTAAAATGAATAAATTAGTTATTAGTTATTGAATAAAACAAATACAATTAAATATGTGCCTATCTCGCCGCAAAACACCCTACCTGATCCTACATTAGTGGCGTCCTCTTTCCTACATTAGTGGCGTCCTCTTAAACCAAAGACCCATTTACTGTTATAGGAAAACAGCTGCACACACTCTAAAGCCTCTGAAAGTATTATCATGAAGACATGGGAAGAGTAAAAGCAACGCAACAAAAAAGTTTTGTTTTTTTATTGTTACTGATTTCCCAGCATTGAAGCCAATCTTTAATACCGATTGCAAAAATGTCCACATTTTGCATGGGAGTAAGAAGAAGGTCTAGAAATACAATGTATCCATGCTGTGTTCTTTTCTGGTTGCTGATACACTAGTTATTAATATTAATTGTGTTAAATAAAATATTATCACAATATTATACTGCAGCTGTACCTGCCTAAGTTGTTCACTTATTAATTTCCTGTCCACCAAGGAGCCGACACTACCATTAGGGTAATAAAGCATTTGCCTGGCTTTGCAGGGGCAACCTAAAGATGTAATGGGTCAGCAGGGAGATCAAATGACCCTGTGAGGGAGAATGTAGTCTGCACCTTGAATGGAAACACTGTTGGCACTCCATTGCTTTCCTTGTCTTAAACAAGTGTTTACTGTGATCTCCATTCATTGCAGATTACAAGTCTCTCTCTCTCTCTCTCTCTCTCTCCCTCTCAAAGTGGGTTCTGAATTAGGCCTGACCAGCTAAACTGATCCCTGGAATCTGGATCTCCGATCTTCCGAACAGAATCAGACACAGGCACAAATGTATGGCCAAATGCTGCTATGATTTAATAAATAAAATCATCTTTTATACATAGCAAAATAATGCAAACCAACAGTAAAAGTTACTCTGTCTAGAGACATTTAGTTCTGTGATTTCAATGACCTTCACAATTCTACAGTAACAGCAGAGGAACAGATCAGCAGGTGTTGGAAAGCGGGTTCAGTTCACATTCTATTGCAGTTACTTAGAACAATAACATTCTCACTATTTCACTATTTCACTAACATTTTAGCAAAGCAAGCTTATTTATACAGGCTCATCATCCATACTGACTACATTGCTCAGTATCCCCTTTCAGCATAGTTAAATGTTATTATCTATCAGCAATAGCATTAGAAGTGCATTTTAATATAAATATTAATGTTTAGAACACAGAAACAAAGTATCCATTACCCTCTTTGTGACATTCCTTTGAACATGAAATTTTTATTTTTATACATTTGGAGCATAATAAAATAATTAAACAGATAACAAGTGTTCTCTTCTCACAAGGACACTTGTAATTCCCTTTTTTCTAATAATTATACATTTTATTCCATCAATTTAAATAAAAATGGGCAAATCATGGTAATATCAAACTATAAAGCTTGCCTTCTGTGCATTGTAGTTAGATAAGATATGCAAATTGGAAATGTCATCATAGGCTCCCAAAAAGCTAATTACTTCACTTCTTTTTTCAAATGACAATTTAATGAAAAAAAACAAAAACCCACAGCTGAACTATTTTAGTTAGAAACTTAACTAGACAAGTCTAGTCAGACAGTCAGACAGATGAATAGACAGACAGGCAGACTGATGGACATATTGATAAACAGATTAATAGTTATCACTGAAAGATAACAATACTAGATAGCTAGACAGACAGGCAGACACATACATGATATACATGTATAGGTAATGGGAATGCACACTATCCCTTGTCTTAGACACACACAGACAGAGAGCTGGTAGAAAGAGAGAGATTCAGACAGACAGTGGGAGAGAGTGATACACTATGGAGATAGAAAAAAAGATATACAAAATAAAAAAATAATATAAAAAATTATATAACAAGAATAGTTATCATAGACATAAACAGATATCAACAGAAGAGAAATAGAGAAAGGCAGACAAACAAATAGAGATACAGACAGATTATAGAATGATAGATAGTTGGGTAAATAGATAGATAGTTGGGTAAATAGATAGATAGACAGACAGACAGACAGACAGATAGATAGATAGATAGATTAAATATACATGTGAACACATCCTTACCTAAATAAAAGACGTTGTCTTCTAAATACATTCAAAAGTAAGGCTGCAGAATCTGATCATTACTTTTCAATTTATAAAAAAATATAGTAAATTGCACGTACCAGTTAGATGCTTTGCCATTAAACTAAATCCAAGATGGCAGTATATTTGCGATAAAATAAAAAAACAACTCTTCCGTTTTCCACATTATATATTTCTTAATAAAACAATATGTAAAAAAAAAAAAAAAACAACAAAACAACAACAAAAAAAACCCAAAACAAAAACAGACATTTTATAGAAATAACAAAGAATGGTATCCGTAATAAACAATCATTCACGGACAATTATTCTGTGACATGTAAACAGTCTCATATTAAAACAATGTGATGCAGCCCTTTTAAATAAATCTTCAGGCACTTGGGAGTATACAAATACTGGCATATTAATATATAGCTAGTATGATAATAAAAAATATCATGCTGGTTAAGCTGTTTAGTATTATCAGATCTCTGCAGGAGTTTATTAGAATCTGCAGTTTCCCTTTATTAAAACTTCGATTGGCTTAGTGAATAGGATGTGAAATCTCTGCTATAAACTGGAGGCTGAAGGAGAGGTTATTGGGATTTAAGTACAAACTTTATTTTGCAATCATCCCACTGTACATATTCCACACACCACGTGCAATGATTAATTTATCACACAATGAAAATCTAATAACTGACGATCTGCAAATTAACTGTGTTTCTTTTATTTCAGTGATATTAACGCTCAGTAAGAAAGGATACTTTGGAGCAAGAAATTTTAGCATTATTATCTTCTTTTATTAAAACATACCAAGAAGTCGCTTGACTAACTGTCACATACTGTAAAGTTCTCTGACATACATAGTACTAAAGAGATAGTTAAACTGACACAGCAGACACTATAAAGAAATGTGTTTTTTACGCAGGTTATTGTTAAAATAGATATTTTGTCCTTGCCTCCCTGCTCATAACGTCCTATAAATGTGTCAAGCCTACCTCCTGCTTAAATACGACATAGGGGAAGCCAGGTATCACTCTTACCATACAAGTACTTGTACTATCCCAAGAGGCTGCACAACAGTATTTTCTGGAAGTTGTATTTTGGTGGTGAGCTTTCTGCAGAGACCCCCAGCTGTGCCATTATAGACCTTCTGTGGATTATTTATCCCAAGGCTTGACTTTTTCTTTAGAGTGTCTGTGTTTTTTTATCTATTATTTTTTATTTTATACATGTAATGTTCTCTTTTGCTGAATATAAATCTAACCTGATGGGTACTGAGCTGATATTACCAGTACCCATATTACCATTATCTGATTACTACTATTTAATGATTTAATGTGACCTGGACCCTTCTGTTGCAAAGTGAACCTGTTTTCTGAGACCGTGAGAGCATTTTTGTGTATACATTGAAAAATCACCTGCAGGTACCTGTGGGACACTCATTAATACCAAATCATGTTCTTTCGTTTGAAGTAGACTATTAACCAATCAAAGGCCATCATCACCCTGACGTTACTAGAAAAAGAAGTAAACACCTATCCTGGAGAATCCATTGTAGATAAGAGTAGGTATTAAGAAAGTTCTGCGTTCTGCCCTTCTCCTGGTTCTATTTATTAATATATATAAAGTCTGACTCTCCCCAGCCACATTTGTGCTTGTCATGTCTTGAAGATTATACCGAGGCAGACAACCCAACCCATCCATCCAACCCACACTTTAAGTTGTACTTAGATTTTGAGATTTGTTTTGGTCTGAACAGCAATTAGTTAGAATTTTGGGCGATTGGGTGATCGAACTACGAGCCAAGATGTATCGGAATCATGAACCTATCTAAATGCGCAATGGACAAGCATGTTCGATTCAGTCTGTGATTCGGGATACCGCCCATGGAGCCAAAAAAACTGGTTGATTAGGAAAAAAAGATGATTGCTGGCTAGGTGACAGTCACTAAATGTTGATTTTATTCACAGAATTCAAGTAAAAAGTGAGCAACAAATAGAAAAAGAAGAGGCGTAAAAAATAAACTTTATTTATATATTATGTCAGACCAATATGTCTGACAATTATATATTTAATATATTTGTAATATATGAAAATAGGTCTTTTTACTGCTTCACCTGTTTTTCCATCTATTGGTTACGTTTTGTCACTGGATTTGTGAACCAAATGGTGGAAATGTGCTCCTACCAGTGTACTCCAAAATATACATAATATTATGTTATGTCTGTATTTTGCTGCACACTCAGTGGCCAATTTTCGTAACTTTTTGGTTCGTCTTATTTCGGTTCCTATTTATGATAACATAATTCTGCCGAGCCGATCTGATCACTCCCAACCACCAACCCAGTCAGTAAAGGAGATCTCCAAGCAGGTCATAAAAATAACTTAAAGGTTAATAATACCTATATACAATATATCAGATAGAGAGACTGTATATGCAGCTAAATGTTTGTACACAGTTTATATATGTTTTTATTGCATTCCATTTATATCTGATAAGAGTCCACAGGAATTTATATTTGGACTCTTTTCAATATATTGTTTTGTTTTTCAAATGATTTTAACTATTTGTACTATATACTGTGTATTCCCTTGCATATTGTCTTTGTGATATTTTATCAATAAATTTGTTTATTTGCTACCCTGTTGCACTTTTGAAATACATTGTATACACTCTCAGAAATTTGGCTTCAATTCATGAGTTTTAAATGTTTTTTATTTTTGGGAAAAATGGTTTGTCTGAGCTAGATATTCTCACCGTTTGCAATTCTAGTTGTGGTAACTGCACAGTAAAGGGTGGGTAGCTGTTACAACAAGGAGAACAGTAATTACAGATTTGTAAGACTGATATAGTGCAGCATTTTTATAATTTTTTTTATATTGCTGTAGTTAATGTTGAGTGTAAAGTAAAGCAACTACTATCACTACATGGTTAGCTCTACCTGCAACAGACTGTGTGGAATAACACTGAGCAACATAAGTCATCCAGCGCTCTGTGCCCCCTCTGCTGTCTGCCAGATAGTATGGCCCATCCTCTGTGTACGAAGGTTAGAAGGCCACTGAAGATACTATGTATTTATGTAACCTGTTTAGCACAGCTCTTATGTGGTGTTTGTTAGTCTCATATGTATTGATCTGACATGCTGTAAATAATGAACGTTGACTTAAAACTTGTACCACTGTTAATATTTTAAATTTTGGTGAGCATAGAGGGGAGAAGATTCTATGACCCATCGTAGATCCTAGCACAAAGTGTAACCGTAACAAATAACAACAGTGTTAGAGCTGTGGCCAAATTGATAAATAAGAGTGAAAATTATTGTACGGAAATATCCAGCAAACAAAGAATTCAGAAGAAATCGGCCTTTCTCCTGTCTCCAGTGACTGTATTTATTAGAAAGTAACTCATTTAGCCATGCTACCGTGTCATGTTCTAGTAAAATGTCATCAATCACTCCTCCAAAACCCTATAAACATGTCACCAGGTCTGACATTCAAGCTATTTTTCTGTGGATGAATTGCCCCCATAGATTACAAGTTTTAAACATAAACTAAATTTGTGATTTGGTAGAAAACAAAGATAATTTATTTAGACTTCTTCTTGTGAGATTATTATTCTATCTGTTGAGAAACTGATCTCTCTATTACTGGAAACAAAGCTAAAGAACCTGTTGCCAGGGCACAATCTAAACAGGCATTTCAGACGTACGAAAAATCAGTTTCTGTGGGATAAATTAAACAGGCGTTTCAGACAGATATAAAAATACAAAGAATCAGTTACTACAGGAGAATTTTTTTACATGTCTTTCAGAGATATACAAGAAAACTGATAGGGAACAATTTAAATGGGTGTTTCTAGCAGATGTAAAGAATCTGCTACTGCAGGACAATCTCATCAGGGAATTTTATCAAATAATATCTTCTATTGAATGAATTCGAGTGCAGTTATAAGCAGATCTAAAAAAATATCTCGCTGTTGTCCAATTCTGCTGGGTGTTAACAGTACATACATGCTTTAGCCTGCACACTTTCACAGCAGACACAAGTTTAACTAAATATGTCATTTATTATAGATAAAGATAAATAATATATTGTATTAATACAGGAGAAATCATGCAAATGCATACTGCCTCTGCAGTGCTTTTGTGGTTGCAATAATAATGTGTCCATGTGCTACACTTTATAGCAGTATGTATAGTACACACCCCCCCATCCTTTCCCACCAGCCTCTTGCAAACCTTACTGGAGTGGCCCTATTCTGTGCAGCAGTTGCTGTGAAAAGACTAGTAACACCACAAAGAGTATTATTTTATTACTCACCTGTCAATCAATCCTTGACACACACGCTATGATGATAGCATCGTACATTAGGCAGATTTGATTGACGGATGAGTGAGCCTTTGCTACCAATTTTGCTAGTTTAATGTATAGATAAAATGTTTGCTCTATCTTTTGAATATAACTGCAAATATATTGTGGTACAAACAGACGTTTCCGAAAGACACAGACAGATTGGGAGAATGATCTGTTGGGGGGCAATTTAAAACAGACAGACACGGGATATTATCTGTTATGGGTGATTGAAATGGTTGTTACCGACAGGTACAGGTAATGATCTATTACATTGGGGAGATTTAAATAGGCTTCATAGACAGATACAGAGATTGATATGTTACGTTGGGGCGATTTAATTGGGTATTACAGATTCATATACGGGGAATGATCAGTTACTACGAGGCGATGTAAATGTGCTACAGACTTATAAAGGGAATGGTCTGAAACTGTGGGGCAATTTTACTGTGTTTTACCAACAGATGCCTTCATTGATCGATTAGTCTGGGGTCTTTGAGGCAATTTAATGTACTAGCCTTTTGATGTAATCTTAGAGGTAATTTAGACATTCACTTACAGAGAAAGAGAAGGAATTTTCTTTTTCAAACATAAGCCCTTGATTGCTTGAAAAACAGCATTAAACCATAATGCCAAATTTCAAAGAAGTATATCTTGTCAGATGAACAGTGGATGCTTTATACTGTAATTACGCTAATTACGTTGTAATTAAGCTAATATCGCACTGGTATAAGTTACAACTTGACAATAATTCGATTCAGAATTTTTTTCTTGTAGATTAATAAAACATAATGACTCAAAAGTACAGATTACTGGAAAATCGACTTTTGTAGCAAAGTATATGAAATAAATTCCTCTACAAAGTCTACTATAAGTCACTAAATAACAATGGAGGGAAATTTTATATGATCGAATGGTTTTCTATATTGTTTTAATATACTGAAATATGAAAACTACATATAATAAAGTATCTATAATACTGGCTTTGATAAAAAATGTAATTTCGTTGTATATAGGGACATTTCTCAGATTATGTTGCTTTTTAATTAAGTGACAAAATTCAATAGGGGTTATTGAATTAGATGCTTAGTTATACATTACTAGATTTTTAAATGACAGAATCATGATTTTCGGCGGAACCTCTTCATCTGAAACACACAAAAAAATATGTTGGGATGACTGGATTTCAATAATTGAAAAAGATTTTGGAAAATGAATCAGACAAACCAAAAGGGTGCAAAAATGGGACAATCAGTGAACTGCAAAATATATACATAATATAAATATTTCATATATATTTTGCAGCACGCTGATAGGCGCATTTTCTGCAATTTGGTTCACAGATCAAGTGAGAAAAAGTAGCCAATGAAGGGAAAAATGTGCAGTAAAAAAGCTGTAGTTTTATATATATATTTATTTATGAACCCCTTCACAACCAAAATCTTGAGTAAATGTTTTCATTCTAATGCACTTTGCAGTATAAATGTAGTCCTTAAAGCCTTATTTATAATCTATGAATGATTGACTGTAGAGAAAATACTTTTTCTGCCAAATGTCACTGGTCACTGAAACAGTAAAGGAGTTGTCAATGGGTCATATTCTGGGCCAGATTGTGGAAAAAAATTGGCTCTGGTATTTTTGTCATTACCAATAACAACCATGCCCCCTCTCAAGGTGAGCATGTTGGTTCAATCCTCTTCCAGGGCAGACCATGTGCAGAACACAGTTGAAGAGCTCTCACATGAAAAAATGCCCTGTATCTGCACTGTTCTGCACAGTGTAAGCAAATTTAATGACACATTTGCACTGTGTTTGCTTGTGACTTATCTCTGGTGTCTCCATAAGTGGCGTATCAGAGGAAAATATGGCCAGGAAAGCATATTGTGCATGTGGTTGGAGGCTGCTAGCAAGTTTGCATGTGTAGAGAGAGAGAGAGAGATGTTTTGTGTAAGTAAATCCGTTAAAGTTGTGTTGTGTTTGTGGTGTAATATGTGTGGCGTGTGGCTGTAGAGAGTGTGCATGTATAGGAGGCATAGTGTGTATAGGTGATGTCATTTGTATAGGGGCTGTAGAGAGTGTATGTTTAGGGAATGTAGTCTGTGTTTAGGCACATAGTATCTAGTGTGTGCATAGGGGATTGAAAATGTAAATGTCAGGAATGTAGTGTGTTTGTAGGTGATGCAGTGTGTTTATAGGGGAGCTATTGTGTGTGTAGGAAATCTAGTTTGTGTGTATAATGGATATAGTTAATGTCTGGAATGTAGTGTTTGCTAGTGGTGCTGTGTATGTATAAGAAATATAATGTCTATAGGGGATCTAGTGGAGTGTAGTGTCTGAAAGGGGCAGTATATGTAGAGTGCTATGTGTGTAAGGAGCAATGTATGTAGGGTACAATGTGTGAGGGGTTCGGTGTGTGTGTGAGAGGTGCAGTGTATGTTTGTTGCAGGTGCAATCTGTATGTGAGTGGTGCAATGTGTGTGAGGGGTGCACTGTGTGTGTGAGCGGTGTAGTGTGAATGTGTTTGGAGATTTAGGTTACATAGTTAAATACATAATTACATAGCTGAAAAGAGACTTGTGTCCATCAAGTTCAGCCTTCATCACATATGTTTTTGCTGTTGATCCAAAAAAGGCAAAAAAAACAGTCTGAAGCGCTTCTAATTTTGCAACAAACTAGGAAAAAATTCCTTCTTGACCCCAAAATGTCAGTCAGATATTTCATTTTACCCCACTAATTAGAAATTATATCCCTGTATGTTATGTTTTTGTAAATATTTATCCAATTGCTGTTTAAACACCTGTATGGACTCTGATAAAACCACCTATTCAGGCAGATAATTCGATATCCTTATAGTTCTTACTGTAAAAAAAACTTTGCCTTAGATTGAATCTCCTTTCTTCCAGGGTAAAAATGCGTGACCTTGTGTCCTTTGTATAGCCCTGTTTATGAATAGATTTCCAGATAATGGTTTGTACTGGCCCTGAATATATTTGTATAATGTTATCATATCCCCTCTGAGGTGCCGTTTTTCCAACTAAAGAGATTTAATTTTTTTAACCTTTCTTTGTAACTAAAATGCTCCATTCCTTTTATCAATTTTGTAGCTCGTCTCTGCACTTTTTTTAGTGCAATGATATCCTTCTTTAGAACAGGTGCCCAAAATTGCACAGCATATTCAAGGTGTGGTCTTACCAGCGATTTTTAAAAAGGCAAAATTATATTTTCATCCCGAGAATTTATGCTCCTATTTATACATGACAAAACCTTACTGGCCTTAGCAACTGCAGATTGACATTGCATATTGCTGCCTAATTTGTTGTCTATAACAATTCCCAAATCCTTCTCGTGTCTTGTTATCTCTAATTCACTACCATTTAGGGTGTAACTTTGCATTTCTCTACATTAACTTTCATCTGCCATTTTAATGCCATTTCCCCAATCGATCTAAATCCCTCTGCAGCAAAGCAACATCCTGCTCACATTTTATTACTTTACAAAGTTTTGTGTCATCTGCAAACACTAACATATGGCTTTCAATGCCTATTTCAAGATCATTTATAAATATGTTAAATAGAAGCGGTCCCAAAACAGAATCCTGAGGGACACCACTTACCACTTTTGTCCAACTTGAAAATGTACCATTAATGACAACTTGTTGTACTCTATCCTTAGAACAAGAATATTTATCTAGAACAATTTATTTTAGTTTGAAGACCAACCAATTGTGAGGAACCATATCAAATTCCTTGGCAAAATCCAAGTAGATCACATCCACTGCAACACCCTGAGCTATAATACAACCGTGAAAAATATAGTTTGTTGGAATGAGTGAAAAGTTGGTGCTACTATCACCTTGTGTGAATCACTCTCCCACACAAAAACAGTGTAACTAGGTGCAAAATAGAAGAAATGGTAAGAGCACTCAAGGAATATTAATAGAAATTTTACCAGTACTGTCATGGACATATACCTACAATTTAAACACAAGAGAGACCATAGGGTAATATAGTTGGTATATATATTAAAAACCACAAGTTAACTAGTCAGACTCACATGGTTCTGAGTCACTTAAAAGCTGACTCAGACTATAGGCTTGAAGCAGAGATAAATCTCTGTAAAACTGGACTTCAGCAATGGCCAGCATACATCCTGTTCGTCTTAAATACCGTCTATTCCAATAACCCAGGATGCAGGATCAAGGTAAATACTTATTTATTAATTAAAACAAAAATAATAAATTGATAACAAATTGTAATAGTCCAAATAGCTGTGCCGGCTGGAGAGCCTTCCTCAAAGTGGTGCTGTCCGTTTATCTCTGCTGGGTCTGTATTTAAACAGAAAAATTTGGCGCCCTTCTGTATGACTTCCAGGTTTCTAACTTCCGCATTCATCATTCTTACACGTCCGACATCATATTTGTGCATCCTACATCGTGACGTTGTTCCAACGGCATTAACCGGAAGTTCCTCCGGCGCCATTTTGGAAAGTCTTTTCACTACACATAATGCCAGTCTCTTAATTCGCTCAATATAAAATTAAAATAATAGACATATTAATGTACCTATCTTAGAGAGAGGAGATGTGCATTAATATAGAGAAAAACATCCATAAAAACAAAAGGATATAAATATTAAAATGTTAAAAACAATAACATTATACATCATAGGAATCATAAAAAGAGGAGGAAAACTACTATTCTAATAAATAATAAAAATGACTATTACTTAACAAAAAATATAAAATCATAAATATGAATAGTTAAATGCATGAATTAATTTCAAAATCAACATTCAGGAAAAGCATCCTGGCAATGAGCAACGGTAGTGCTCTGGCTGAAGATTGTGAGATCACCAAAACTCAACAAATGCAGAATGGAAAAACGTCACCATGTGTGGCAAACAGAACCTCGCCACGGGCTCCTGCAGGAGCCTGCTTGCCAGCTTCCTATCTCAGGAACATGGGCCCTGCAATATTCCTTGCCCAATGTACTTTGAAAGGCTCTGTTCAGGTGATTTATGTACTTTTGTACTCCAGAAAGAGAGACCGACCGTTAGCCATGATTCCCTGGAACTGTTTTGGGCATAGGACCATGTGCACGGTTGGTCAAAATTATGACTTCCATGGAAATCCCGAACCCCTTAACCAATCTGCGTGATTTTTGGATATGTTGGTCCCCCAGAGGGGGATATGACTTTTGTGGGGTTTCCATGTGTTTTGATGGTACTTTCGGGCTATTGCAAAATATATGTTTTCTGTACCTGGAGATAATTGAGTTTAGTACAGTTCCTGACTCAATTATCTGTCAGACACAGGGGAGGAATTATCCTGTTTTGTGTGGGAGTGTCCTGGACTCATCTCATGTGTAGAGGGAACAGCTATATTGACTCTGGGGATTGCTATACTCATTATACTACCTTGTATTATAATCACTAGCTCTTGTAAGAGCTATCCTGCTTTATTATCTGGATTGGTTGAGGTCTACCCACTGGAAGCTGGATCCTGGTCTTGGATCCAGCATGGGTGGAAGACAGCGAGACCCCAAACAAGCTGTAATGCTGGCTGAGGGGTTTACGGTGGTTATGGTGTCTGGTGGAGTGCTTGGAGTACTTGGTGAGCACTAGGAAGCATTGATTGGTGGAAGTGCCCAGCCGGGGTGCCAGGCAGTGCGTCACACCACGTAAAACAAATTTCTATTAATGCTTCACCATGCTCATGGTTGGGGAACACGCCCCTGGTGGGTCCGGAATTGGCATTAAACTTCAATGGGCCCATCCCATGTGTTTAAACATTACCGCAGATTGAGGTGAACTAGGATGGCGTGTTAGCACACATCACATTTCCGATTTTTAACGTTTCAACACTGTCCAACTAACTTGATACTGTCAGAAAAAAATCTCCAGTGTTGATCCAAAGCTGGTACCATAATGATTAGCCCCAAAATAGCATTTCACAGCAAACGGACCCTTCAGATTTGTGGATTAGAAATCAGAAAAAAATATTTTTGCGGAATATGTTGGCGCTTTATAAATACCAGTAATAAATAAATAATAAAAAAGTCTGTGTGTTGAATATTTCCATGGCATTTTGGTAGAGTTGGGGGAAACACAAAGCTTCAGAGCCGTTGTGTTAGAAGCAGATTTTTTTTACCTTATGATATGTAAAACGTCAATATATTTTAGAATTTGTCATATATTAAAAGTTTGTCACATTTTAAATAGCCAAATCTTATTTGCATGTTCTCAATGTTTGCATAAAGGAGCACGACATCAGAAAATATTCCAGATTGGCTTTACATTTATGATAATATGAGAATATTTCTCATGGTTAGTGCGAAAACTGACTGTTCAGTGTCCACACAAAGCAAACAAGGTTTATTGAGTTCAAAAACTGGAAATGGTATATTTATGACTTCGAAACAAGTCAAAGGCTGCTTTGATCTGGTTTTCAAGTATTTATAACTTTTCTGAATTTAACGAAATGCAAAGCTTTGCATTTTCCTTTCAACACAGGCTCTGTTTATGTAATCATTACATTAAATCATATGATTTTATCCTTCTAACATATTTAAGATTTTTGAATGTATCTTTTTAAAGAAAAGCGATTTACCATGAAAAGTGGAAGCACACTAGATTCGAAAACTACTGCAACTGAATTGACCCTACCTGTCGTTTTAGATTTCAGAAAAAAAAACGCCAGAAATCTGTTTGCTTTATAGTCATACATTCATTGTACATTTCACTCATGTTCAGTATAAGTACCATCCAATATTTGTTCTGATAAATTAACTTATATATTATGTTTATTAGGTGGGACCTGATCATTTCATTTTAAAGAAACGTCAAGTTTTTATCAGCAAATGATTTCATCATTATATTGTGCTAGCCAAATAACTAGTAATCCACTGGGTTTGCAGAATAGATTTACATATATAATCAAACAAAAATAATTGCAGAACTCTCACGTTGAGGCTGGACGATAGTGCTGCAGGGTAGTGTCACTACTGCCAATGCTTGACCTGCTGTAATCTATGATTTATTTTTTAATATTTTTCAGACAATGAGGATAATCTATCAATCATTATACTCTGCTTAGCATTTTTTTTTCTGTTCGTTTTAAGAACTGGTGACTATATTGCTATAACTGCTGTTATAGCAATCTGTTCTTTAAGGACCCTATTCTAAAATAGAATGACACGCAATATCATAAAGTACAGGGCTTGATAGATCTAATCCATTGAAACTAAATTGGTTTATTTCTAAATTATTTTACTAGGAAAGATACATTAAGTACCTACATACCTCCTGAGAATTCTCTCTTCACATTCAGCGCACTCCTGGTTTACAGATAAACACAATATCACTGCTGTATTTAATCAATTGATCCTAAACACCCCCAAAATAAAATCAATTTCAATTCACCAACCTTACTATTTAAACATGTATAGATAACCTTAAATGCATACTTTCTCTTATCCCTCTTAACTATAAATAGATGTAATCTATCCCCACCACAAAAAATTTAAAAAAATTTTTTCAATGCCCAACCAAAAAGGTAAACCCCTTACCCACCCACTTAATAAATAACAATGGATAAGGTACCCTAGTAATAAAAGTACTCATTGTCATTAACTTATAAGAGAATAGTATGCACAAAATCATAGCATAGACATGTTAAATAGACACAATAAAATAAAACACATTCAATAGTTAATCAAAGTTCAACATTTTAACATTGGTCTCCATCTGGTATTCTGTGTTCCAATGTCCACTTATTGTCACTTATTGTATATTTCCTGGTCTCTCATGAATTTCTATTAAATAGCTTATCCCCAGGGCAATACACAACTAACACGTCCCTATGGTCATTTGATTGCCACCCTTACACTAGTCTAATACACCCTTATTTTATTTATTTCCTGGTCTCTCAGATATTTAGCATATCCCTTTCCAGGAGCAATATATAAACTATTACTAATAAGTTACTAAAAGGCTACTTATAAGTAATACAGGATTTCAAATACAGGATAGAACTGCACTACAACTATTGGGTATGCTCCCCCTTCTCCGGACATTCAAAGGATGGAAATATTAAAATCCGTTATATAGATGGCTTCTAAAATAATATAAATCTCAATCTTAGCCCAAGCACTTACTTTGTTAAAAATTGGTAATGTGTTAAAAATATTTTAACCAGACCAAAGAGGTCAAAAAGGAATTATTTTACAATTATTTACTGTTCATTTTTAACCAGTTGCTGAATTTCATCATATGTCCTGTAATTCCTTAGTCCTGGATATCAAAGGTGAAAAACACACTCCACAAATTAATTAAAATATTAATATTCATGTTTAAGTCACGGCCACAACATTTGGTGACGAAGATGGGAATATGCTTGAATATTGGGGAAAATACAAAAGTTATACATTTTGCTTAATTCATAGAGTAAATTGTCTGTCTGTATAGAAATGAATAAATTGATGATTTGGTTTTACTGGAATGAAAGCAGATAGCACATAGGTTTAGAGATAGGGATTACATATTTGTTTTTAAGGTATCTCTTGCTATAGAACATAGTGATTAATTATTGTGTTGCTTTTGAGATTTTTATCAATCTTTGATCATTTTTATATAAAAAAAAAAATATTTAACTTTTTGTCTGACCATGTGGGATTCAATCCACCATTGGCCACATGGTGTGTGAAGGGGTTGAGACCTGGTTTCATTGTTTGCCACTAGTGATGTCCCGAACGGTTCGCCTAACGGTTTGTGTCAGATGCACCAATAGCATTGTGTGTCCACAAATCTCCCAGAGTTTCATGCAAAGTATGTAAATAAGCACAAACTGCACCAAACTACTTTCTTTCCAAGATGGAGTATTAGAATTGCCTGCAATCCCTATATCTACATATAATTCTATACATAACCTAAGAGGCAAACATCTAAAACAGTGGTTCCCAAACTTTTTGGGGTTCAAGACGCCCGTAATATTTCAATATGTTTCCAAGGAACCCCAAGTAAAAATGTATTGGTTGTATATCTGTACAGCGCTGCGGCATTTAATAGTGCTATAGTGTAATGTACAGTGTTGGTATTTGAAGTGGTGCTTGTATATAGGTTTAGTGTTTTAATACAGGAATGTGTTTGTATGTAATGTTTGTGTTTGATTGCAGGGGTGTGTTTGTATGTTGTGTTGGTGTATGACTGCTTGGATGTATGCACATACACTACCACATATATAAATACATACTTACACAGATAGACGTACACACAAATTCATATAGACACCGACACATACACACACATACATACCCTGACACACACAAACATTGATTCATGCACACACCATGATACAGATACACACACTGACATATAAACACACACCCTGAAGCACATACAAAGATGCACAGATGTGCGCGCACATAAAGACACACACACTGACACAGAAGCACACTGACATATAAACACACACAGATGCATACCCTGACACACACACACACACACAGATGCAAAATCTGACACACACACACACACACACAGATGCACACACTGACACATATACACACACACACATGTGATATTTTTAATATCTCCAGCCAGACACCCACCTGTTAGCTTACCTTGTGTGTCCAGGAGAGTTGCTTGGAGTCCTGGTCCTGCTACTGCTAGTGGGAGTGAGGAGTCTGGAGCAGCTCTTTGTGCTCCTCTCCCATCACGCTGTGGCTGCCTCCTCTCCCTCCCGCGCTGTCTGCCTGCATAATGCTGGGAGGAAATGACAGGCTGTCACCTCCTCCCAGCCAGCTGACATTACAGGTGCCCGGACCCCTGTTCAGCAGTAATGTTTCCCAGTACTATAATCATAGCACCGGGAAACATTCTGCAAATCTCGCCTATGAAAATTATGTATGTTCTTAATGAGTATCTACATCTTGAAATTGCTTGGACATTCGTCATCAGCATCATCATCCTGCATCCCCATGTACATCAATAAGAGGCTGCATATATGTTTTTGAAATAATCTCAACCTTTCTTGAAGATGGGTATGCCTATGCCTGACATTTACATTTGGGATCTCCCAGAGTGTGAAAAGTCTAGTATGCTAATTTTCCCACTAATATGGTGCAAGGCACACCTCCTGATTGTGTATCTACTCAAAGATTTTCAGTTATTAGCCTCTAATGCTTTGCTTTTGGTTAGATAAATAGGACATTGCATGCTGTTTTACTGAAACTCAAGTTGTTTGCTTTTTTAATCAGCAGGAAGATTCAGCAATAAGCATCAAGCATGAGTCAATCTTCATTAAGATCTTATTCCAGGTAGGTACAAAAAACGTGCTCCATCACGGTCTCCTGCTCTTCTTAAACTAGAAAATTTAGACTACAATTTAACTCAATTGCCTTGTATGATAAATTGTATCCACTAGAAAATGGAGAAAATAAACTATGCCTGGTCAAACAAAGTGCTATAAACATCTATTGCAAACTCTTGACTGAAACTGTATTCATAAGATTCCAAACACTCAACATGTTCCAATACATAGATTAAATATTAAAATCCCCCGTGGAGCCCAGGACCTATCTGATATTTCTTTGCTTCCAGACATTTCACTAAAATTTTTTCGAAATACCTAGTCTGCACAGAAACCTATTCTCACTATAAATGCTGAAAGGAGCCTTGTAAAATGCACGTGGAAATATCCAAAGTTGACTGATTGTTTAATAGCAGCTGTCCCTGAGTCACCTGAGAAATGTCCCGATTATTCCGATTTATATGACATTATTTGCCTAAAGTGGCTTCGCTCTGCATGGCTAAGTACAGATTTATTTCAAACACGATTTACTTGTTGATGTTTTTTGTTAACATTGCTATTCTAAAATCTTTTCTTGGTGACTGCTTTGCAAGAATACTTATACAGCAACAATTTAAAAAAAAAAATCAATACAAAGTCTGCTTTTGTGGAGAATTATGGAATTAAATTGCTACTTTACGGAACAATTCTAAAGGGTATTTCTGTTGTTAAATCAACATTAATTTAATATATGAGATTTAAGTAATATCCACAATATTGGGTACATTTCCAAAATAGGGAGAAGATATAAAACCCCAAAAATTACCCGACTTAAGAACATTTGTGGCATTTTAAGAATTTTGAGTGGTGGTTGAAACCTTTTGAGGAGGTGTATCTCTTTAAATTAAAATTTAGATCTAAACTGCTGATGTTTTATAAGTAATATATACCAATAAGGGTCTCCTCTATATACATATATATATATATATATTTTTATATAGTACCTATATTTATAAGAATACATTTTGTTGGTGTTTGAATAATATTAGAATTTTGAAGTGGTGTATCACTTTAATTGGAAATTGCTGCTATAACTATGTTAGTATGTGTGATAACTTGAAGGTATATTCTCTGTAGATATGTTTTTAAATGAATAATTGGTTGCTGAATTAGATGGGAAGAATCTGTAGGATTAAAGACATTGTGAATTATGTTCAGCTGCAATACTGACATTTGTGTATTACCATGAGAGTATTTAAGAGAGATCGGCACTCGGCACCACAGACTTTGAGAAAGCCCAGCCAGGGCCAAACGCGTAAGTCACGTGGTGCTGACATTATGTACCCGGTGTCCAGGGGAGAGGAAGATCGAGCAGCAACATCGGTGGACGGTGGACCTGTAAAAGCAATCACAACTACCCCACGAACTATGAGCCAGCTACATGTAGCTATATAGAGTTTACTGTTTATCTTAATCTTGGAAATAAATAAAGTTTGGAATACTATTGAAAATCCACTTACTGCTCATACCGGGACATACGCTGTGTGGCCAGTACAAGTCCCTGAATCAGGTGAGCAGGATATGTAGGGAGAGTACTGCTAACCCACATATATACAGTGTTACACTATTATACATTCTGTCTCTCAGATATTAATTGGGACCAAACACTGATCAAGTACAAGTGCATTGCAACAAGGTGAGAGCTCCACATGGGGTATAAATGGTGGAGGCTTCTCACCTAACGTTATTACTCCATTTTAGTTTCCATCTCCCTAGATCACTATTTGAATTGTAACCCCCAGAGCGCTGGAGGATTCAAAAGAGGCCACTATATTTAAGGTGTGGACTGTACAATCTTTTTTAAAAAGTACTGTACATATAATAGAACATTTTTTTTCAATTGCATGAACTTTATGGTGAATATGTTTTACCAATATGTCGCTCTCTAATTTGAGAACTTTCTACAATTGTGTGCGCTAACTCACTGTTCAAAATTTCTAAAGAGCCTTCTCGCATGTTTAGGAATTCTGATTCCCAGAGTACTATTGGAATCTAACAATTAAGCCTGTATGGGGACATAATCCCATGTGCAGAAGTATAGTTCAATGGATACATTTAGGTATATGTGAAAGTGGGCTTTCCAAAACCCTCCCTACCTTTCCGCTTCTGGTATTTCTGTGCTATGTACTGAAACAGTGTTCTTGCAGGTTCACACAATGTGGGGTTGTGTATGATGCCATATACAACCCCATACATACATATAGCACTAATGGAGACATTTGTTTGTGTGTGGGGGGATTAGTGGAATTTCTAGAGAGTTTGTTTAACTTTTTATTTCGTTGCTCCTATTGTTTTACTCCTTTTCCTGTTCCGAATTTTGTTAGTATCAGTACTTTGTGAAGGGACGTTCAGACTGTATTTGGCTTTAGTAAATATGAGAATTGCCATTGCGGTTGGAATTCAGTCAGTTTCCCCAAATCTGATGTTTAAAGGAACAGTATAGTGTCAGGGACACAAACATGTATGGCTGACACTTTAGTGTTAAGCCCACAATGTAGGTCCCTGGCCCCCTGGCGCCTTCGTAGCTGAGCTCATCAAATTTGATGATTAAAGCCAACCCAATGCTTTCACTTAGGAAAGCATTGAAAGGCTATTGCACATGAGGACAAAATGCCACACTGCACCAATCAGCATCTCTTCATAGAGATTAATGGAATCAATACATCTCTATGGGGAACATTCAGCACCTCGATGCAGAGTGTGGAGATGCTGAACGCTAGTGTTGCACAGTGTGCAAGGAATCTTTAGGGTCCTGTTTAGAGCAAAGGCGGCCAAAACATAGATCCTCAACTCTCATACAACTACCATGGTGCTTTGCCAGCCTGGGGATTTACTGTTTATCCATTCTTGCAGGGTTCTATTTGTGATAAGTATCTGTGTGTGTGAATTTAAGCATGTATTTGTATGGAGTAGATATGTGTGAATGTAGGTGTGTATTTGTGTGTAGTATTGGTGATTGAATGCAGCGGTCTATTTTTATGTAGTGTTAGTGACTGAATTTAGGGGTTTGTTTCCATGGTGTTGGTGTTTGAATGCAGGGGTGTTTTTATGTATGGTGTTGCAGTTTGATCACAGTTATGTATTTGTATGTAGTGTTGGTCTTTCAAATACAGGAGTGTGTTTGTGTGTAGTGTCGGTGGTTGAATGTTCAGGTGTATGCACATGTATACACACACTGCCACTCAATTAAAGATACACAAACATATATACACGTAGAGATACACTTGTACACTGAGATTTTAGCCACCATCCATTTCCATACCTTTTGAGTACAGTAGGGTAGCTTCCCTTAGGTCAAGTGAGTCTACTGGCTGAAGTTGAGACTCCCTGGCTTGGGCTAGTGGGACTACTAGCAGGCTTTCCTTCCTATCCCTCTCCTCTCTGCCTAGCTCACAGGCCGTGGATTTAAACTACAAAAAAGTGACCTGAACTCACGTAATCCCAGCTGTTTTGATAGGGGACCGGTGTGTGAAGGACACCTGATGGGTCCCTTGCAGCATCCGGCCCCTGGTGCCACTGCACCGGCTGCACTGGTGGCAATTCCTCCACTAATGGGAGATGCAGTCTATGACATGCGGCGTGGAACTAGGCCATAAGGAATTGAACTCGTTAACCTCCCCATTATGTCTTCAAAAATATGTATAGTTAATTAAGTCTTCCACGAGAGACCCTATAAATAAATCTTATAATAATATCATACATCAAATATTAAAATAAAGTTGTAAAGTGACAGCTGAGATGTCATATGCAATGTCTGCAGGTGTATCATATGTGACAATAAACAGAAAGTGCTTTCTAATAGACTTTCTAAGCATCTTTATATTTTCTCAGATCCACATAGTCTGCTATCTGATGGTCAAATAGCTTTTACATTTAATGATGTTTTCTTTATTGATTGCATTGGAGTCAGTAACTCATTAAACCATTTTGTGTTTATAAAACCCAGTAAAATAAAACCATTTATAAGGTGGCTGATAATTTATTGCTGTTTCTCAGACAGTACTCATATTTCCTTTACTTTAGGCTGCCTAATTATTTTTTAATCATCTCTCCCAAGCATCGCATAGGTTGCAGCTCATCTAAAAATAAATGATAAAGCAAGGGTTGTAAATGTGTTGTTTGGATCTTTCGCCCAAAGAGTTAATAAATAATAGAGAGGCACAGTAGACATTTTAATATTACGAAAATGTATGACTTTTTAAAACCGTACATTCTCGTGTTTGTATATTTATGCAACATGTTTACATCTGACACTGTGGGAAAACTTGTTGAATTAGCTTCAAAACATTTTTTATTTTCACCCAAATATTTAGCATTTTATCTGATGAACATATTATGTACGTACAGCGCCTTTCTTTATCTCACACATTTTAGATCTGATATAAATTCTGCGCGAGTCTTAGAACAGCAATCTGAAGAGTAATTGAAGATTAATCCTCAATTCATCTTTGTTAGCTATCTGATTCTGATGGACTTAAGACAACCTAATCTTCATAAGCTATTTGAGAAATGATAAAAAATTTAAAAGATTATTCCCTTCATCTTCTATATATTTTTTTTAATTTCCTACAATTTACTGAATATTAATATTTCTGAGCAGCTGATGACTTTGAGATGGACCGACCAAGTGACACTCAAACAGACACACAGACGGACCTCGGAATATTGTTTGCTAGTGGGGCCGTAGTTGTGTCTGCATAAGCTGTTACAGAAAATTCCGTAGGTAGTTATATAAACACCACTTGCAATCTGCAAATGTTTTTTATTTCCTTGTGAGTGCGCAGATAGCATCAGCAAAATCACAAAAGAGTGGAAATAAACAAAATGGAACGTAGCTTAAAACCATACAGATTTCTCAAGCAGTATATTTCTACCTGAAACAATTACCTGAACAGCGTGGGTTCTGCTATGTCAGGAGGTCTAAGCACTTGCAGGCTTTGCAAGATCAGGAAAACTCAGCATTTATGGGCCTTTACAAAATGCCTTTGAGGCAAAGCTTGTGCAAGTCCTGATCTAACGTCCTCACCAACAAAACATTTATTCAATTACATCATCTCTGCATCTAACACACGGGCGATCTTATTATTAAATACCCTGTTGTGAAGCCTAAACAATGCAAATAATAAATTCTGATAAAATGGTGCGTCTAACAGGATAAAACCTGCAGGAGATGCACCAGGGCGTAATAGAATGGAGAGTTTGCGGTGCATTTAGAAGGCCACCGCAAGATATCCTTATGCAGAGAGAGACTTTACATTACTTAGTGTATAGATCATTTAACACCATGCTTAATGTCTCACATAAAGGAAGTTAAATCAATCAGATGCCATGTACCAACATGTTAGCTAAAACAGAATTAACCTTTTTTGATTTTCTTTTTTTGTCTCAGATGTTAATTAGTTAAGGTTTACTGTTTTATTCAATGTATATATATATATATATATATATATATATATATATATATATGTAAACTAAAATTTACACAGTAAAAAGTAAATATGTTTTAATCCGTGAGATGTATCATAATACACATTTAATGCGAGTGCCCATATTTAAATTTGTTTATGCAAACGTTGTCCCACATAGTTGAGCACCAGTGAGTGTCTAAAAGATTCATGTTTTTTGTGTGTATTTTTATGCAAATGAAAAGAGTTGCCCTGTTGTATGAAGAATTTAGAAGAAGGTGTATACAATTAAGAAATTAGGCCATAATGAACTCTGCAGAATATGCATTATACATACTGCAGGGCAACCCTTTTTATGCATTTTCATAAATTTAAAAAAATTATACGTGTCCCTGAAAATATGATGGATCTGGTCACCCTATATATAGTGTATATATATATATATATATATATATATATATATATATATAAAATAGAGATGGTTTGGCACTCTTCCTTAAGAATAAAAATTATAGATACATACCAGGGTGCAGCAGAACCAGCGAAAACATATATATAAGAAATAATTAGGCGCACTCCTGGATTTGAATAGTGTTCATTTTACTGTGTCCATAAATTCAAAGTTCAATAGATCAACGTTTCAACCTATTCAGGTCTTTATCAAGATCAGATCTTGACCTGAATAGGTCAAAAGTTGATCTATTGAACTTTGAATTTATGGACACAGTAAACTGAACACTATTCAAATCCAGGAGTGCGCCTAATTATTTATTTTATATATATATATATATATATATATATATATATTTATTGATAAAGACCTTCCGGGTCGAAACGTTGATCGCCTTATACAACACGAATTTACTTTGAAAATCCTCCTGAGTGCTCCTGAGTGCCAGATCTCCTTGTATATTTATATATATACCTATATATGTATATATAAATGTATACATATGCATGTATACTTTATTTCAAATGTTTAAAAATAGATCAACGTTTCAGTCCACATATGGGACTTTCTTCAGGATCAACAAACAACCCCAGGAACTCAAGGGTTAATAAATAATTTACATTGTAATGGCATCCATCATTAAGTTATAGAATACATGCATTGAATTACATTTAGTTTTAAAAAAAAATATTCGTATAATAAAAGTGAACACATTAATTGGCGGCGTAAAATGGTTCCCAGCAATAAAAGACAAGAATATAAGAGATTATTAATAATTTGTGCATTAAACGAGCTCTCGTAATAATTACCTACTTGTTTTTCTCAAGTGTAAGATGTTAAGGCTCATCACAGCACACTTTGAAACACACTTCTCTGCAGATATTAGCAACACAAGTGTCAGAAGAGCAGAGACAAACATTTTGCACTCATTACTAATTTGCTAATCAACTGGAAAGATTTTTTTTTTTTTTTATAAATCCAGGTATTAAAGAATTCCCAAGAATTACAGTCTATATTGCAATGCATAAACCTGATACAAAATCGTTGCAGTCTCCATGCATAATGCAGTGGATTGAGACATTTAGAAGATCGAGCTTGTGAATAATCACAATTTGACCTATTCAGTTGTACTTGCACCTGGAATTCTACTCACTATATTTGTTCCTTAAGCCTCCTAGTGTCTCTCACAAAAACAGTGTGTTTAATCTTCTATCTTTTTTTGTTTCTTACTATTTTACGACACATATATCTCATTCTGAGATACTATTCAATTGGAGGAGTTCTGTCTCTCCATGTGTGTCCTGTATTGCATAGAAAATGTATACACATCTGACTGAAAACTCTGTTTGGAGACATCAGTCCTGAAATACTGCTGTAGGAACTATCCCTCTCACATGGAGCACTTCAAACCTAGAGCCAGGGGTGATAGGGCTCTGGTACATGTGAGTACTCTCCCCGATAGCCCCCAATATTTGATGTTGTGTTATCAGATAGTCCGCACTATGTATATTTATGTTATCAATTTCAGAGTATGATCTGAAGATATCACATTCGTTGTAGTTTAAGCGCACTACGTTATTTGACATGTTTCTAATTCTTTTCTCAAGCACTTTTACATTTTTTAGGTTTATTGATTCCTTTCTAAATGTGTGTGTGTTGCAATATAAATAGGTTAAATAGATGTCCTTTAGATGCTCTTCAGTAGTTTGCAACACGTCAATTGAGAGTGTAATTCAGTTTACTTCTTACTTGTTCAGATTGGAGTCTTTGGAAGCATGGGAATGACCTTTACTTTTAATTTAAGTGAAGGTGACCTAAAGGACAGCTTGCATTCAACGTGATGTGGATTCAAAAAAGTGCTGGAAACATGCTCAGAGGTTCTGGTCTGTGTTGACAAGATAGAATCATGAAGCTGCTACAGATTTGTTGGCTGTATATTCATGCCACAAATCTGCCGTTCTGCCACATCCCAAACCACTCACCGTTTAACACACCCCAACACCATTTCCTGAACATTTTTTGCATGTATAGTATGTTTTTTCAGAGTTAACGGGGCTTTTTGGCATCAGTGTGATTTATTGAAATTGGGAATCCACTACTCAACTTGTATTGCCACATCCCAAATGTGTTTTTTGGACTGTGATCTGCTGATTGTGGATGCTATATGAATACAGTGAACTTATACATTTCAGTGTAACCAGTTTAAGATTATGTATTTTGTGGAGCCAAAGCCATTAGGACAGGGATTTCAATTCCACTTCCCCCACCCCACCAAATGATGAAAGGCCTACAGTTCCTAGAATTCCTTGATTGGAATAAATGGCCATATAATCATGGGAGTTGTAGTTGATGGGGGTGTGGGGGTGTAGCATTTGAGATGTTCACACTGTGGACGTGCATGGCCATCAACAACATTCAAGTAGGCCATGACATTTGAATGGTGCTCACTTGGTATTATGGTGCCTAATGTGACAAGGAATATTTGAAATATTTACACCATTTCCACAAGCACAAACTGTTAAAGAAAAGCAGTACGGACCATTCAATTCATGTTACTCCCTATACATGTGCAGGACAATTAAAATTCAGTTCTTCTGAATGACTTAAGCTGGAATTTTTTTGGGGGGGCAGCAGGATTTAGTCCATGCTGCAGGCCAGCTCTGCAGAAATTTGGTAGTAATAAAAATTTGGGAAAGCTGTTTGGGCAGCCAAAAGAGCAGGAACAATGGTGCCTTACTGCCATTTACTGTACTGACATGTAAAAACATCTATAATATTGCCTGGCCTAATGGCTACACAATATCAGGAATTTCTGCAATGTCAATTCTGAGTTACCAAAATTAGATTATTATATATCTCTGTAAAAAAAGGTAAACCATTGAAGTGAGAGAATTTTAAAAATGATTGATTTTAATTTTTTTTCTTTTGCTATGCTGTATTAATAAAAGAAAATGGAAAGCAGGAGCACATTTCCAAATTGTAAATTGGTGAATTAAAGTTAGTGTTAAGTAGGGATGTGCATTAGCAAAAAATTTGGTTCAGTTCGGCACTTCTGCATTTCGGCAGTACAGCACTTCGGTTCTGCACTTCTGAAATTCGGGACTTCGGCAATTCGGGACTTCGGCAATTCCCTAACCCTAATGCCTACCCCTAACCCTACCATAACCACCTCTCTCATACTAGAATGAAGGGATACACGCTCAAAGTTTGTGTGACTACCACTATTGTAGTAGCTGGGCAAGAGGGAAATTTGTATCTTTCCTAGAAAAATATATATATTTCTACAAAAAGTTAACAAAAAAAAAAGAAAAAAGTTGAAAAAAAACTGTAAATTGGTAACCTAGTCACACACTAGGATCAATAACATGTAGGAAATCCCCAGTATCCCACTAAAAGTTGTTTTAAGTGACAAGTGTCTACAGGGCCGGTGCAAGGATTTTTGCCGCCCTAGGCAAAAGTAAAGTTTGCCGCCCCCCCCCCATGTGACATCACAATGCCCCACCCATATGATCTGCCATGTTAACTAACACAGTGCTGCCGTGTTTACAATAAAAGGCCTGAAGGGACAGGCTATAGACACCAGAACCACTATATTAAGTGGTTAACTGCAGTGGTTCTGGGGACTATAGTGTCCCTTTAATGTGAGGTAAATTAGAGATTAGTGCCACGAATAATATACTAGATTGCCTACTTACAACCAGATGAGGATGATGATGGGCTCTAGCTGCCGTCTGGCTCCATTGGTCTGGTGTAGAACAGGCTCCCTGGAGGCGGTTTGTAACTGTGGTCACAAAAATCACTGTTCTGGGAGAACGGGAAGCAGCTCCATTTTTTTGAGGGCCCTTTACTACTCAAGGTCTGGGTCCCAGGGTCCACCTTTATGTTCCACCAATGAGTTCGTTCACAGGGGTGTGTGTGTGTGGGGGGGATGTCCTGATGTGTGTAAGGAATGCATTGTGTGAATCTGTGTTTGTATGTGTAAGGGCTGTAAGGGCTGCAAGGTGAGTTTGTGTATGTATGGGATGCAGTGTGTGCGTCTGTAAGGGATGCACTGAGTGTGTGTAAGGGGTGCATTGTGTGTTGCTGTGTGTAAGGGATGCATTGCTTGTGTATGTGTGTCTGTGTTTAATGCATTGTGTGTTTTTCTGTGTGCAAGGGGTGCATTGTGTGTGTGTGTGTGTGTGTGATGGATGTCAATCTCTCCCCCCTCCAATTTCCTTCTTCTCCCCCTCTCTCCAATTTCCTTCTTCTCCCCCCCCTCCAATTTCCTTCTTCTCCCCCTCCCTCTCATTGCCTTCTCCCCCCTCCCTCTCATTTCCTTCTTCTCCCCCTCTCCTCTCATTTCCTTCTTCTCCCCCTCCCTCTCATTTCCTTCCTTCTCCCCCCCTCCAATTTCCTTCCTCCCCCCTCCAATTTCCTTTCTCTCCCCCTCCCTCAAATTTCCTTCCTCCCTCCCCCCTCCCTCAAATTTCC
>OW240919.1:33790221-33820910 GCA_933207985.1 Pelobates cultripes | reverse complement strand
CCCCTCCAATTTCCTTCTTCTCCCCCCCTCCAATTTCCTTCCTTCTCCCCCTACCTCTCATTTCCTTCCTTCTCCCCCTACCTCTCATTTCCTTCCTTCCTCTCCCCCCCTCAAATTTCCTTCCTCTTCCCCCCTCAAATTTCCTTCCTCTCCCTCCCCTCCCTCAAATTTCCTCCCTTCCCTCCCTCTCCCCCCCACTCCCTCAAATTTCCTCCCTTCCCTCCCTCTCCCCCCTCAAGTTCCTCCTTCCTCCCCCTCCCCTCAAATTTCATTCCTCTCCCCCCTCAAATTTCCATCCCTTCCTCCCCCAAATTTTCCTTCTCTCCCCGAATTCTACCTCTCCCTCCTCCCTCAGAATTTCCTTCCTCTCCCCCCCTTCAAATTTCCTCCATTCCTTCCCCCCAAGTTCAACCTCTCCCTTCAAATTTCATCAGCTTCTCTCCCCTCCCATCCTCAAATTTCCTCCTTCCTCTCCCCTCCATCCCTCAAATTTCCTCCCTTCCTCCCCTCCCTCCCATCAATTTCACTTCCTCTCCCCTCAAATTCATCCTTCCTCCCCCCCTCAAAGTTTCCCACTCCTTCCTCTCCCCTCAGGTTTCCTCCTTCCCTCTCCCCCTCACTCCCTCAAGTTTCCTCCTTCCCTCCCCCCTCACTCCTCAAATTTCCCTCCTTCCTCCTCCTCCCCCCTCCTCCTCCAAAATTTCCTCCCTTACTCTCCCCTCAGGTTCCATCCTCCTCTCCCCCAATCACTCAGGTTCCTCCCTCCCCTCTCCCCCCCACACTCAGGTTCCTCCCTCCACTCTCCCCCCACACTCAGGTTCCTCCTCCTCCCCCACTCAGATTTCTTCCCTCCCCTCCTCCCCCCACACTCAGGTTCCTCCCTCCTCCCTCTCCCCCACTCCCACTCACTCAGGTTTCCTCCCTCCCTCTTCACCCCACCCCCACTCCACTCAGGTTCCTCCCCTCCTCACCCCTCCAGATTTCCTCCTCCTCCCCCCCACCCACTCAGGTTCTCCTCCCCACTCAGGTTCTTCCCTCCCTCTCCCCCATCAGGTTCTTCCTCCCTCTCCCCCACTCTAGTTTCTTCCCTCCCCTCCCCCATCAGTTCCTCCCCGCTCAGTTTTCTTTCCTCCCTCCCTCCCAATCAAATTTCTTCCCTCCCTCTCTCCCCCCCACTCAAATTTCCTCCCCCCACTCAATTTTCTTCCCTCCCTCTCCCCCACTCACTCAATTTTTCTCCCTGACACCGGGCGGGTGCGCGAGGGAGCACTCTCTGTGTGCTTCCTCTTCAGCTCCCTCGCGCGCCGCGTACTGATGCCGGAGCCGGAAGATTACGTCATCTTCCGGCTCCGGCATCAGTACGGTGCGCGAGGGAGCTGAAGAGGAAGCACACAGAGAATGCTCCCTCGCGCGCCGGCCGGCTTTCAGGGCCAGCCTCTGGGGGGCCCTGAGGTGACCGGCTGCTGGGCCCCCCAGGAGAAGAGGCTGGCCCTGTAGGTACATACCGGGTCGCAGGGGGCCCACTGAATGTGGGTCCCGGACGACCTGAGCAGTCCGGGCCCCCCAGGACCGCCGGGCCCATGACAACCGTTGCGGTTGTCATGCCCTTATGGCGGCCCTGGCTAGGTAGATAGAGCAGTACCTTTATTCTAGTCTCACACTAGGATCAATGACACAATGGCAACCTCCTATCTTCCACTCACAGTTGTTTCAAGTATCCTTGGCAGTAGTTAGCTAGATAGACACAGCAGTAAGCTAACAAAATAGGATATTATGGTTAATTAGAAAAATAACCTTAATTATAGAGAACCTGGTATGGCTGTAGTGAACCACTCTACTGGAGAATAAGGATTCCACTAAAGATCCTTAATATTGCAATACGGGAAAGAAATATATTAGATAAAAATCTAATAGAATAGCCAGGAATGGTTTACGTTATATACCTTTAAATATCGTTAAAATAATAAGACTATTTAAAGGTATATAACGTAAACCATTCCTGGATATTCTATTAGATTTTTATCTAATATATTTCTTTCCCGTACAGCAGTAAGCTAAACCTAGTCTCACACTAGAATCAATAACCCAGGCTATCTCCCGCACAATCACAGCAAGGTAAAAAACACACAGTACCAGATGCAGTCAAAATGCCTGGAAGAAGTCCATTAGGAAGTATAGATTGTTTTTCTGCTACTCATTTTTGTCTCTGCATTAGTCGGTTGTCACTGAATGTGAATAAAATCAACATTTAGTGAATGTCCCATAACCATCAATCATCTACCTCAACCATCTACCTCTTGATTGGACAGGGGATGCAGACCACATGATTGGTAACACTTCTTACCCATCATGACAAACTAAGTACCTTATTTGCCGACACCTAAAAGAGAAGGAAAAAAACATAGCCCCTTTCCATCCCTCTTTTTTTTTTCTTCTAGTTCCTGGAATGACACTCAGAATAAATGATTGAAACAAGCATGTTCAGGTTTGCACAAATTGGTTTCACTGAGATTCTGGAAAGACTCCAGAATTTCAATTGACCACCCAATCGACCCAAATTCAGTCTGAAATGTGTCTCCAAGTCTATTGTTAAGATCAAATTCTGACCCTACCATCCGGGTGTCACAGCAGACATTTGTCAGACCAGGCAAACATTTTTCAGGAATTCCCTGCCCAGATTTTGGTGCTCATTCCAGCCTCAGTTTCCTGTTCTTGGCTGACATGAGGGAAACCTGTCTGTGTTTGTTCACAGACAGAAGGTCATATGACAATGACCTTCATCATTGTACTGTTTTAACATGTCATTCAATTGCTATGGCCTCACTGTATGTTTTTTGTTTTTTGGACTTTTCTCTGTAAACTCTAGAAACTGTTGTGAACGGGAATTCCAGGAGATAAGCAGTTTCTAAGATACTTAAACCACCATGCCTGATCAATAAACACAACCATGGTAAGTCACTTAGATCACGTTCCTTGCTTTTTCTGATGTCTTAATAGATTAACCAAAACTTGTAAATGTCTGCATGTCTGCATTGCTTCTATGCAAGTGTTTATTAGCATGCGTATATACAGTGTATATATAGAAAATGACAGACAGAGATCTAGTAACTTCAAACTAAAAGCAATTAAGCAGCTTTCAATTATACTGTATGCTTTAATCTCCTCAATCGCACTAGAAGTGCTAATACAATGAAAACATATGGTATTCTGTTCATCTTCCCCTCTGACAATCTAATTGCCTAGAATCAGTGAATGTTCGGAAATCACTAGAGGCTGGGGTCGTACCAAAAGCTCTATTCTGCATTGTCAACTTTTTTTTATTGTCATCTCCAAGGACAGCACATTTCCTAGGTAACTGAACTTCTATTTTAGTAAAACATTTTATCCTGAACAACTTTTTTTTTTTTTTCTAAATTTGCTTTTGTTGTATATTTTTTCTTATACTGTCCAGAGTTCCATCTGTTTGAATAATATGTTGACCTTGGATCGAGAAAGAAGAGTTTCCTAAGTGATTCTAATATCTCAAACCCAAGGCCCAAGAATCAGTTCTGATAGCTTTCAACTTTTAAAGGTTCTCAACTTACTTCAGGAATTTGGAAATATAATACAATATAGTGATAGCAAGAGTAAAGTAAAGCTCAAGTTGCAGTTAAAATACAGTTTCTGAGGTATGCTAAACAAATGCGTTATTAGTAACCAGCTTGCAAGGCAACTGCGAGATGTCTAAGGAGACTGGTCATACATTTAAAATCATATATGATTAGATTTGCAAGATATACCTGTCACACCAACGGTGATTGGGGCCCAGTGGTCTGGTTAGAACACTCCTGAAGCAAACCTCTGTCTTATATCAATTTAATATATTCCATTATAGATTCATGCTAAGCAGTATTTCGGTTAGATTTGCTTTCTCATCTTTACTGTTGTGCAGTGTGATTATAGTGAAGGTTATGGGGGACATTAGACTTTTAGGAGCTTATTCAATAAGCTATTAGTTTGGTTAACTGGTCTGGCAATCACTACAAAAATGGGACTACATTTTGAGAAGTTTGACAGTGACAGAGATTCTATTGAGTCTGAAACTAAATGGTAAATCCAAGCAAGAGAAAATGGTCCAGGCACTCCAAAGCTCAGTAAGGCAAATTTGTTGGAACCACGTACACAGCGATGTTTTGACCCTGCAATGGGTCTTTGTCAAGTTGGTACCCAAAGTGAAAAGCAACATATTAATAGACAATGCGATCAAGCAGTGCTAGTGACACAACATACATCATAATCATAAAAAATCTGTTAAATGGTCATAATAGAAAAAGACTCACTCTAATAAGACATCCCTAATGTGTGCTTCTGAGAGAACAAGATGTTGCTTAACCAACCAATCTGATAGTCAGTCCACAGGAAAGCCAGCACAGGGCCAGCACAAAAAAGAGCGTTAAAATGATTGCGTCTTAGAGAGTGCCAAAACAATCATGTCCTAAAAGTGACAAAGGCAAGATGACAGGTGTTGGTCCATTCCACTGTTCTTTCTCGCCTTGACTACTGTAATCCGCTTCTCAGTGGTCTTACGTGCTCCCAACTTGCACCGTTACAGTCCATAATGAATGCGGCGGCGAGGCTCATCTTCCTGTCCGCCCGCACCTCCCATGCCTCACCCTTCTGTCAGTCCCTACATTGGCTTCCTATAAAATATAGAGCTCAATTTAAAATTCTGGTTCTTGCTTTCAAATCTCTACATAATGCTGCTCCCACCTATCTATCCTCCCTAATACACAAGTATGTCCCGTCTAGGCCCTTACGATCTGCTGAAGACTTACATCTATCTTCTGTCCGTACTCAGACCTCTGATGCTCACCTTCAAGATTTCTCGAGGGCTGCACCGTTCCTGTGGAACTCACTTCCCTCCTCCGTTAGATGCTCACTCAGTCTCCACTCCTTCAAAAAATTGTTAAAAACCCACTTCTTCATAAAAGCGAATCAATTAAACTGTTAATAGCTCCTGACTGATTCCTCTTCTGCAACTGTCACTAGTCTAATAGTATCCTTACCTTTTTGTGCCATTTTACCTTACTCCCTCTAGCATGTAAGTTCATTGAGCAGGGGCCTCAACCCCTCTGTTCCTGTGTGTCCAACTTGTCATGTCTGTTCGTCCACCCATTGTAAAGCGCTGCAGAATTTGACGGCGCTCTATAAATATCATAATAATAATAATACAAAGAAGTCATTTCAGAAAATGTCTGATGTTTAACAGAACAAAGCTTATAAGGAAAATGCAATAAAGGGAGTCTTTGGTGGAGTTTCATTAATTGCCAATCAAATATTGGCAACTATTAACTAACAGTATGAAAAGCTCATGCAGCCATTAATTGTCTCTAAACCTATATAAGGGGGGCGTTAATAGGTAGGGTCTCTAATATAGGGTGTGTAAGGATAGGGACATCTGCAGAACTAGGTTACTTGGCATGCTTGCAATGTACAAGATTGTTAGTCTTATAATTCGTCTTAAAAGAAAGTAACCCTTTCCCTGTGTTTTGCATCTTTCTTAATCACCCCTTCAATCACATCATATCTTAGCAGTCTGTGCAGATGCACTAAGGCTCCCTGTCCATTATCTTCAAATTACCCCATGCTTCCTTTTGTCTCAAATTCCCTTCATAACCTTTAGATCGTAAGCTCAAGAATATTTAACTTAGTACTTTGTATAAAAGGGCTGTAAATGCTAGATCTCAGCTCACAGGTGGGATCCTCTATTCCTTTTCTATTGGTTTGTCTATACTGTGCTATTTGTTTTCCCTGATTGTACAAAGCTGTGGTATATGTTGGTACTTTATAAATCAAAGTTCAGCAGGTACTGACTTAACTCCAATGACTTCACTCCCAATAGTAACTGACCTTAAAGTCATGTTTGCATTTATTTTACATGTAATCTATAACATTCACTTGCTGAAATGAAAACTAGTGTCATTTCTCATCTAAACATTAATGTTAACAGTTAATGTGCAGTTGTACGTTACTATGCATCATGGGTTAATCAGTGTGCATCAAACATGCTGACTGTTTGTTGTGTGTCTATCTCTGACTTGCGGTGTCCTTTGCTGGGAGATTGACAAAGTTGTGCTATGGAAGCATAGTCGATAATCACAGGGCATATGCTCATGTTTTGTCCCTAAAGACTGACATTCTTTCAGAGAATTTTATTTTCGTTCCATATAAAAGGACCTTTCCACCAAACCCTGTTACCTTCCATATGCTCTGTGCATTGTACCCAATTGTGCTGAGTGCAGGAGATATATTTGGCACTATTCCCATTTCAGATTCCAGGCAGGAACAGTTGCTGTGGGGGTGTTTAATAACCTTGCTTTTGAAGAAAAACTTCCTCATTTTTGTTGAAATAATTTTGCAATGAGAGCCCAATCAGTTCCCTCTTTCATGCACACAAACTTGCCATATGGCTGACAAAGTGGTAATATAAATCAACGTATCTGGATGTCGGTGGGATCGAGCTGTAACATTGCAATGTATTTGAAAGTTATTTATGGCTTTACATTTGCTGTATATTCGAGCGAGTTTGAATAAGCCCTTGCGCTAGTCTCAAAGAATAACAAAAGCCAGCATTTGAGATATTGCAAAGTCGTTCTAGAACCTTTTAAAAAATGTTGTTCCCAACGGCACCTGCAAAATATTGCCCCCTGGTGGTAAACAAGGGCTTTATTAACTAGACTGTGAGTTTTAGTGTAATAACAGACTTGCAATCATTTGCAAAAGTAACGTGGAGCAGGAAGATAGACCTCTATGTCAGCTAAGATTACATTTCATTTTATTTTCGTGTGCCCAATTTTTGATGGTCAGCTCCCTGTTCGTTGAATGCGTTCCCCTGGTCTTTTTTCTCACATTTCATATGGCGTGGGCTGATTTGTAATACATTGCCATTGTGTGGATGCCAAAATTGTAGAAAGCCATTGGTGAATATAAAATATGGAATACAGCCTTGTTTGAATCTGAAGTAGGACGGCAAAACAATAAAGACAGAAGCAGGCATTCTTTGCCCAGCTATTATTTTATTTGAAGTGAAATTAAACAATCTGGCAGTGAAACAAGAAACTGAACTATAGGAAACTAGACGTGCTGCTCATACAATCTGAGATAATGCAAATCATGTTTGCCTTGTAAGCCATTTTCGACAAATACTTATTTACATAAACACTTTCATTTTGAGCCTCACAGCTCTGGGAAAGATTACAATGGAGGAGTAACAGGAAATAGTTCCACAGAATGCTCTTGCAGACCTAACAGACCCGAAGAAGAGAAATGTTACAAATGTCACCGAAATTAAATTTTCAGTAGGCTTTGCACCTGTCTATTACTCATCAAAATACGGCATTGCAATTAGGGATGCAAACTTTATCTGGACAAACAAAAATCATATTGTTGTTTTCATATTAAATGTGCCAAATCTGCAGGCGTTTAATAATAATCTGGTATTATAAAGGGCAAGGTTTACATTTCAGGCACCTGTAGGTGCAGAATTCAAAGAATAGTCCCTATATCTCGGCCAGTATAGAGTTCTGTATAGTTTACTCCATGATACGGAGGATGAATAAGAAATAAAGTAAGTGTATCCCTCAAGTCCAGTCTGCACAAAATATAAAAGCAATAACTATGTAGCACAAAGAATTGTATCAAAATAAACCTAAAAAGAAAAAAAGGTACATACATTTGCATTCAAGGGGCAATCATAATAGACTAGTGCCCTACCTTTATGTACATCTTGTCCAAGTACTACAAGATCACAAAGCATGCAGTGGTGTATTTTGGTTTTGTGCTGCCCTAGGCATTACTAAACTCGGACAACCCCTTAATCTAAATGTGCCCCACCTACTCCTTTCAAGACAACACCCCTTTCTCTTTAAGACCAGCATGCATTTTGACTGACAGACACACACCCTCACTGATACATGCACTGACATACAACAAACCGACACTTTCACTGACAGACACACACTCTTAGGTATACAAACACTAACATACACACACTCACTCATTGACAGACACACACGGACAGCTACACATTCACTGACAAACACACACACTCACTGACAGACACATGCACTTATTGAAAGACACACACACACCCACACACTCACTCACTCACTCACTCACAGACACACACTGACAGGCACACACACTCAGACACACATACTCATTGACAGACACACACATACATTCACTGACAGACACACACAGGTTCACTGACAGACACACACATTCACTGACAAACAGACGCACACACTGACAGACACACACTCATTCACTGACATACAAACACTCACTGACAGGCCCACACACTCACTGACAGACACACACATTCACTGACAGAAACACACAGTGAGACTGACACACTCACACTCACGCATATTTTTTCATTCACTCACAAATTATTATTTATTTTATTTAAAGTCCACCCAGCCTCCTTACCTTTGGGAGAGCTGGGGTGGATTCTTTCCCTGGGGTCCTGTGTGGATCCTGTTCTTAGTGTCCAGTGTGACTGCTGGGGCTGCTGGTCAGGTAGTCAATGGAGGTGGCAAGGGAGCTGTAACCTTCTTTCTCTGCTCCCTCGGGCGCCGTTTAGTGATGTTGGGTCCGGAGTGATGTCATATTCTGGCTCCCAGCATCACAGCAGGGTGAGCAGAGCAAGAAGAGAGCAGAGACCATTAAGCCATCTCAGCCCACCAGCAATACACTTGGTCATCTGCCTCTGATGGGTCTTAAGGTGGGACCCTCATTACACAAGGCTAACAGCCTGTCAGGGCTTTTGGGGGCGGCATATTTGCTGCTCCCATATAAAATGAAATCCAGGGCAAATGCTTTGTTAGCCTCGTGGTTAATACAGCCCCCGCAAACTTGTAATTCCCTTGTCTAAGGTTAATGCATGTCGCTTGAGTTGTAACTCCATACAACTCTAGAATATCTGAAATCGAAAGGCATCCTCCATGGTAAAACACAAATAAACAAATTTGTTATTGGTACCTGCAACTCTAGAGGGCATTTTAAGTTCATAGAATACAGTGCATGGAAATTCTCTGGTATAATTCAGATTGCATGGGATTGTAGGGCACAATCTGAATGAGGACAAGAGAAATGATGGACACAATCCAGTAAACATTGGAGAATGGAAGATCACGAGTCTTTGCAAAATCCAAATGACGAGCTGATGATAATCCTGGGGCATAATCCAGAAAACATCAGCTGTTACTTTAAATCTAGAGCAACATTTTGAAAAAACGGTAACGCGGGAGCATGATGATTCATAACCAGAACAGTGACCACTTACAAACATGAGAATTCTGGCAATGTTAGAGCATGGTAATTATGGGGTAGATAGAATGCAAATAACATGGGAAATCTGTGAAATTAAATGACAACATTAGTGGATGGAAATTTTGCAAGAACTATCTGATAACCAGTATATACTGAAATTCTGTAAGCATTTTTATTAGAACTTGAATAACCCACAGGGGTAATCTGATAGCAGTGGACCATGTTTCCTGTGAGAAAAATGTGATAAGGACACCTAGATATTGTGGAAAAATTATTTGATAACAATTCATTCATAGGATTTCTAGAGGGCTCAGTCGGATAAGAATGTTGAAATAATTATTATCTGATAACATGGGATCATCTTGATTTTGAAAATGGAAGGGGTTATTTACTAAACTCCATATTGCATGAATCAGAATGCCAAAATAAATCTCCACATCAGATGTTGCTAAAGCTTTGGGTATTTCAGCCAATGTTGCAGTTTGGATTTCAATTCAGCACATTTCAGAGTTTATAAAAACCCTATAGCAAATTAACATGTTATCAAGGGAATTGAAGAAGAGTAGTCAGAAAACATAAGATCACGTAGGATCACTGGATCTCCGAGAAAATACATCAGATATCAGGAAAGAGTCAGACTTCTCCAACAACAGTGTGATAGCACAGGAGATTGATTTTGTAAATTAAGTTGGATAACATAAAACTCTAAAGTATAAAAAATTTAGAATATGGGAGTATTGGAATTTTGGGACAAAAGCCAGATACGTTTGGAGCCACTGTTTTTAAAAGCCTTCTTGACTGGACTTTATAGTGTTCACTGTAAAATTGTCTAAGTAACGTTGAGGCTCAATTTTAAGATCTTTACGTTTTACAGAACAGGATATCCAGTTTGTATATAGAAAACCTCAGATATTGGGGTACTATGAAGTAGTGGTGGGCTTCACACAGTATGGCCGTATGGTGGAACTTAATCCCCATATTTCTTTGCTGAGACTTTACTTTTTTTGTAAAATTTAAAACTGCATTTCTGTGTGTGTGTTGATCCTTAATCTGTATTTTATGTCTAGAGATGTGGGAAGACAAAAATTAGCTGGTTGGCAATGGCTGGTTACTTTAGAAACAATTGTCTGAGATACAGGTCAAGATTAGTTTAATGTAGAAGGATGGAAATGTAGTAAGCTGAGCTTTGTGTGTAGTGAGTGAAATAATGACATTCTACTGAATAATAATGAACTGAAAATGGATTTCCATTTACTCCTCACTTATTGTACATTCCTTTTTTCATGTGCAAATTCAGGGAATCTGCACAATGGTGTTTTTAAGCCAGGGTCATCTGACTGATCTGATTGATGGGTCATTGTTTATAGTTTGTAGTAAGTTAGGCACGGAACTTTGTGGATATGGTAATTATAAGCCATAATAGGTATATAACATAAAAAACATGATGAATTATAAAGTGCATCATTATTTATAGGGAGACGGTTTAGTCAATAATATCCATATATTTAATTATTTTGTGTTGCTAGGGCAATGTGATGGCAATTAATACTCCAAGTGTAGACATTAGAAATTAACCTTTGCCATTCATAAAACTGTCTGACTAAACGTAGTGTGTATGTCTTTCAGTATTTGATATATGGCAAAATAAATCACAAATTAAACAAGACCAATATAATCCCTGGGTTAAGCTATGAAATAGGTCATGATGCTTAGCTCTTTCGTAGTTGCTTTGTAAACAGATGGTTGACATATGAGTTTTTTTTATTATGAGACCTCATTGCCGTATTTTGCTTCTGAGAGTGTCTACATTCCGATGATGATAAAATGGTGTCACCCACTTTTTTAATATATCAGATTGAAAAGAATATAAAAGTTTTAAATATAAAATATGAGAGATGAAATATCGTCTGGTATTGAACTGTAATAGCATGTGTTCAGAACATAAAAACTAATTTATTAACATTTATATGTATGCTGTAAGCTTGTTTGAGAAGGGCTCTCTTCAACCTATTGTTCCTGTAAGTTTTTGTAATTGTCTCAATATGCTGGCGCTATATAAATACCAATAATAATAATAACAATAATAATAATAATAATATGCATTGCAGGAAGAAATTAGTTTTGTAAATGGAAGATAAATAGTTAATGTCTGCCTATGGAACTGTGGGGTGTAAACCTCCCACATAATTCAGATTTTAAATGTGCTACTATACTGAAGAATTGATTGGGGTTTAAAAGACGCCCTTCTTCTCCATTGCTACATCCTGTTCTTTTAAATAAACAGTTTGGGATAAGCAATCTAATTATCTGCAATGCACTAGTATATTAGAGATAGAAAGGTATACTGGCATAGTGTATAGTTTATAGAAAGCTAAATGGTTAAAAAAAGTTACATTATATCTATATTATATTTTTGGAGTTTATTCTTTATGTCTTGTGACTTGACAACCTACTTAATAAACTGAGGCCAATATTGGAAATATAAATTATATTTCAAAACGAGTTAGTTTTTATGTTTATTTGTCCATATCTTGTCATTTTGTAATACTCTTTAGTTTACAATTTACGTAAACTGAGCAAGGCGCCCACTGATGATGTCTGTGTTCTTAGTTGAGACACTGCTTTCTGAAAAACAATCTCTCTAAACGTGAGCTGCTTGTCTTTCCTCCTCCTAATACTGATCCTCCTCTTTCGCTCTCCCTACAAGTTAGTGGTATCAGTCCATCCTTCCAAGCACGATGTCTTGGCGTAATTCTGGCCTCACCTTTGAGCCTCACATCCAGTATGTTACGAAATCCTGTAGACTCCATCTTATAAACATAGCCCCCCTCCACCTCTTTCATCCGCAAGATGCTACTAAGGAGCTTGTCCATGCTCTAGTAATTTCTCGCATGGATTATTGTAACCCTCTCCTAAATGGTCTTCCCAAAAGCCGTATCTCCCCACTACAGTCTGTAATGAATGCTGATTTTCAAACCTCACACCTCTGTCAGTCATTACATTGACCTTCTGTATCCTATAGGAGTCAATTCAAAGTGTTAGCCCATACCTATAAAGCATTGAACAGTTCTAGCCCCTCCTATATCTCTTCACAGATCCATAGGTATGCCCCTTCTTGGTCTCTCCGCTCTGCCCATGACCTTCTCCTGTCTGCTGCTCTCACCCGTACAGTCAACTCCCGCTTGCAGGACTTTTTGCGGGCGGCTTTCTTCCTATGGAATAGCCCGCCTACCGCCATCAGACTCTCCCTTAGTCTTCAATTGTTTAAGAAGTGCCTTAAAACCCATCGCTTAAGGAAAGCTTATGGCCTCCCATAGTAACCTCTACCTCACATACCTGTCTCTTGCTCTCTCTTAAGGGGCAGCACTCTACTCTCTCATTCAGTTTTGCTTCACTCCCATCTTATTTAATTGCTATCTCCTGTCCTATTGTGTTTTATATCCCACCTCCTATAGACTAATTTGAGCTGGGTCCTCTTCAACTTATCATTCCTGTAAGTTTTCTAGTAATTGTCCTATTTATAGTTAAAGCCCCCCTCTTATAATTTTGTAAAGCACTACGGAATCAGTTGGCGCCATATAAATGACAATAATAATATTAATAATAATATAGAGACAAAGGCACTTATTTACATGTGGTGGTCCAGTCCAAAGACAGTCCTTTTGACATTCCACCAATGCCCATTCTGGCTTGAATGCCTGAAGAATCACCCCAGGGTGCTGGTCAGTGCTGTACCTCTGGAAGGCATTGGATGAACGGGAACTGGCAACCTGAGCTATACAACGCTCAATCTGCCATATTGCGCTCACTTAAGTGACTATACTATCTGGGGAGGTTATTTACCACAATTGATGCAATCTGTTGCTATACGTTATTAGTTTTCTTGTTCTCATATCTTGGAACTTGGAACCGGGGAGGTGGGGGGATCTCCTGTGGAATCACTTTAGCGATGATGCTTCTCATGTAACTCCTGCTATACTTTATACTTTATATTCTTGACTCACCGTATTGTCAATTAGATTAATCTTCCTAATTTGCTATTCTTCTATGCCTCACCTGCTGATATATGCTATCTTAATCTATATCAAAAATTGTGCAGCCTTATCATATGCCATAATGTCAATTATTTAGAAATGTTTGCATATCCTTGCTCCTGCTGTTGTGGCAGTGCAAGCATGTTTGTTACCCTAAGCACAAAACAAAAAATAAAGAATGTAAAAATAAATAAATATCCAAATATAACATTGAATCAAATAGGATTTTAAATGACGAAAGCACATAGAAAAAATATAGGAGAGCGACCCTACTAACACAATAAAAAAGGCATTTTTAATTTTTTTTAGACACGAGGCTTCTCAAAGAACTTTTAAACAAAAAAGAATATGATAATTTAAATATTAAATACTACACAATAGCAGTGTTTTACTTTCGACCTGAAATACATAAGAACGTTAAGAACACACCAGGAAGACCTATTATTGCAGGTATAGAAACAGTATCAAGCAGGTTATCTGAATACATAGATATCAATTTGCAACCTACATTGCAAAAAACAACGGTTGCACTTACTCTAATAGACAAATGCAAGTGGCAAGAAGACTGCTTTTTAGTAACTAGAGATGGCACAGCCCTATACAGCAATATTTCCCACTGCAAGGGCTGCGAAGCAGTAAGATGTTTTTTTAGAGAACTCATTCAAATTTTTACCTGATCGAGTGGGTGTAACATTGTAATAGAGGACTAATATTAAAGAACAATTATTTTTGTTATGGTGACATTTTTTTTTAATCAAACTTAAGGGAATGGCCATGGGGGACCAAGTTTGCAATCAGTTATGACAATTTCTTTATGGCATACTGAGAAGAGTCTTTTATTCATAGTCAACATGACTGGGCGCAGAACTTGGCAACTTATGGCCATTACATTGACCTTTTTTTTTGTATGGGAGGGTTATGGAGGAAGATTTAAAGGCCTTTCCTTTCCTTTCTAAATGAAAACACATGGGGTCAAAGTTGAATAATTTATGGAGTAAAAAGTTATATTTTGGGATTTACAATCTGTATAGAAGGAGGCACCATTAAAATGAAGAACCATTTAAAACCAGTAGTTGCAAATAGTTTTATCACTACTCTACCTGATTAGATAATGCACTGAAGAGACAATTCTAATGAATAAGAAGGAATTGTACAGAAAAAAACATTTACGAAGAGCAATCACTGAAGATAAAAAAGGACTTAGTACAGAAAGGATACGAAGAAGGACATTTGGAGAAGGCAAGGATGGAGATAAAGGAAAGTAACAGGAGGGAGCTTTTGCAATATAAACTGAAAAGAAATAAGGGAGAAACAAGACAAATACCTTTTATTTGTAATTTTAGTAGTGACAACATAAAAATAAGAAATATAATAAAATGCCACTGATATATACTACAGAAGGACCCAGCCTTAAAAGAGATTTTAACAGATGAACCCAGGATCATCAATAGAGGAGTAAAAAGCCATTTAAAAGAGAAAAAAAGGTAAAATTTTGTTTTAACAATAACATAGGATTCTATGGTTGTGGACAATGCACAGCATGCAATAAAACGAACAACCATAGACGCATACTTAAAGATTTTAGTTCTACTACTCATACCTATAAAATTAAAGAGTTTAAAACATGCTATACAAAAATTTTAATCTATTTAATAGAATGCCCATGCAGGTTTAAAGTATGTTGGGGGAACTATAAGAGCTCTACATACATGCATAGAATAACATACAAGAAATATTGCCAAATAGTACGAGAACCATAGCGTATTCCTACATTTTAAAACATATCATGGGTGGGATCCCAGAGGTATGAGATTTGTAGGTATAAAAAAATTCCAGAAAGATTGAAGAGGAGGAGATTTTAACAAAGTCATTAGCAAAACTGGATTTTTAATTTAAACACCAAAGATTCCTTACGGTTTAAACATTGACTTTGAGATTTGCCATTTTTTAAGACAGAGTTAAGGCTTTTTAAGCCCTTTACTCCCCCCCTTCTTCCTATAGCTAAAATCTGGTTTATATTTGATATCCTTCTATGAATTTTAATTCCTTTTTTTTTTTTTAGAATAATATTCGTTTTTTACTTGTGTCTTAAGAGTTAATCATTTGGTATATATAATAGATTATTATTATTATTATTATTATATACCCTAGAAGACTAAAATTATATCCCCCCAACCACTTCACAGTTCTTTTATCTACCCACATTCACTCTTGGATAATGATGTGTTTATGTAATAGGGAACGTAACATGTGATGTTATAAGTACTAGAATTTTACACCTGATATTTGCTTATGTTAACATATTCACATTTTTATATATGTTTAATATATCATATATGTTTAATATATAGGTTTGCACTGGTTCACAAATAAAATAATTAAAAAAAATAATAATAAAGACACTACACTCTAAGCAAAATAACCACAACAGCTCTTCCGAGCTCCTCCTTCCTTGGACAAATTGGTAGTGCAAAATTAATTATTTCAGATTATCAATGTCAATTTTGGCCAACCTGGATGAATTATATAGGATGAGAGTGCAGTGTTACCTGTTCCCAGCTCTCGAAGGCATTCATCATCAGTGTTGTTAAAATTGACACTGATAGTGTGAAAGTACTAATTTTACATTATCAGGCCAACCAAGGAGAGGGCAGACTCCAGCTGCTGAGAATAGTCCTGGTTTATGTCATACTATTAAAAAAATGTTTTCACATTAAACTGGGGCATGGCACAGGACACAGAAGGCAAAATTACTACTATATCAAACTGTAGAGGTCATGCTGGTGTTGTGTCCCTTTATGAGAGGAATATTGTTCCATTTAACTCTCTAAAGATCTTAAATGTTTTCCATTCCATTTAAATGCAATCTCTTTAACTAAAAAGCCAAACATGTTGCAGTCACTTTAAGAGACGGATCAGATATTAACAGCAAATAAACACATCAGATGAAATTGTATGGAAGTTACCACATCACATAACCTACAGCTTTCATCAATTACAGCATAAAAATCATTCCAGTGCTATACAAAGTCTGGGAATAATTGTTACCAAGGAAATGTGTATCTGATGCAAAGACTCAAAAACCTGCACGGTCTTTGTTCTGGCATATAATAAAAGCAAAATATACATATGGAACTCTACACTGGTAACAATAATTCAAGAGGCATAAAACTAAACAAATTGAATGGAATTCATCAAAGCTTTTTTTTTTTTTTTCACTTTCTCTTCTATATAAATCATGCTTTCTGTTTTAAACCATATTTGACAGGTGAAACTGAAAAACAGCACAGGTTTTCTGAAATTTTCCACCTAAAGCTTACATAGAGGAAAGCAGGTCTTCTGAACCTCCAATGAGTCAGACACTTCCAATTAAACAACATTCCTTTGTTTACTTTCTCCAGTAATACCCACATCCTTATTAACAAGGTTAGATTATAAAGGCTGGTGGCCCTGTGGAATTGCTCCATGATTATCTTAGATTATCATTTCATTTCGCATTAGAGTGAGTTTGTCTTTTGGAAATCCCTAGAGATAAAAAGTGATTAGCTTGTTTCGCTGTATCTGCACCGAGTTTCATGCTAGTAGGTGAACAGGCATTGTACAACATTAATATGGCAGAGAAGTGCTACTAAAAAAAGCTAGAGAAGTTGTCAAAGAATACTTTTTTTTTTTTTAAATGACAGAATTTCAAGCGTTGAACATTGAGTGAGACAAATTGTCCATCTGGAGACGTCCGAACAGCTGGAATAGGGAGATGGTCTGTTTAAAATAAAATGTTATTTTTTTTATTGGAAAATGAACTGTCATACACATCATATAAACAGAGACTTCTCCTGGGACATCTCACTTTGCAGGCACAAAACAAGCAGGACAAAAGGTGTTTTTTTCATTGGAACTTTATAATTAAACATCATCAGAGCACTTAGGCACATGCCTTTTATAGCTTTTGACCCAAATCAGTAGCTTAATATTCTAAAGCTTTTGAAAAAAAAATGTTACGCAGCAATCTCCACCAGTGAACTTAGCTGCTTGCCAAAGTATTGGAAGTCAAAAGACACACCATCACTTAAAGAAGTCCTGAACTTAATTTTAGATAATAAAGCATTTAAATTTTTACATGGGAGCAATACACATTCTTTCGCAAAACTAAAATATGATTGGGATAAATGGGAAGAAGAAATTAAAAAAGTCGATCGTTTGTAAAAAATTGATTTAGAGCTTAAATGTATCATTGTACAATCTATGTCATGTACATTAATGTGTTTCTTATTATAATGGATGGTTACCCCTTCCCACTTCCAAGTTTTCCTTTCCTTCCCCTACCCCTAATAAAATGTTTGTATAATTTGTTGAAAATTTTATAAAATTATAATAAAAGTTATTTGAAAAGAAATCTGCTAGTAAGCCCATCATCCTTACAGAAGAAAAAGGTTGTTTGATGGACTTATAGGCCATGGGTTAAGGCACTAGAATCTAGTGAATGTCACATGTTTCATCTCTACAATGTTATCTTTTAAAAGTTAGAAAGCTAGTGGCTGATCTAGTTGATCTGCAAATCTGTCAAGCTGCACTTCAGTACTTGTAAAACATGTGCAGCAGTTCAGATTCTATAGATGAGAATTAGAGGTTTGGCCAAGCTACTTCCTGGTGAAGTAAGCGCTTAAAGGCACACTATAGTCACCAGAGCAACTAGAGCTTAATGTTGTTGTCCTGATGTCTATAGTCAGTCCCTGTAGGCATTTTCGTGTAGACACTGCCTTTTCAGAGACTGATGTTCAGCACTGATATTCAGTGTCTCCACGCTCTGCGTGGAAACACGGAACATTCCTCATAGAGATGCATTCATTTAATGCATCTCTATTAGAATACGCTGATTGGCCAGCGCAGTATTTGGCCCCACTTCATTGGCTGAGATCATCACACTTTTCCTATGGTAAAGTATTGGATTGGCTGAGATTGTCAATTCTGATGATCTCAGAAAAAGAGACAAGGGGAAGAGGACAAGCGACGGACTGGCAAATGTGAGCTGCGCTGGAATAAAGGTAAGATTTATTACCTTTTGGGGGGAGGGAAGGGAAGCTGGGGGGCTAAATAGTGTTTTAACACTATAGGGTCAGGAATACACATTTGCATTCCTGAACCTATAGAATCTATTTAAGGCTGATGGTCTGAAGTGTAAGAACTCCTGGAATTCCAATGTGAGTATATTTTTTAAATTTATTTTCATTATTATGGATTGGTAGTTAGTGCATTTTTTTTTTACATTTATTTGTATGTGTGTGTTTAAAATGCATTATCTTTATAATGCATTAATACAAAAAGAATAGGCAAATTCCATCCATTGACCATTCTGCCCTTCTCTAAAGCTTATTCATTTTAATATGAGGCATACAGTTGTTGCCATTTTTGTATTTGTGTGGCATTTCAAATGAATCCTTATAACATCGAGAGTCAGTTCAGCATAGGCAAAGGAATGTGGTGTGCGCAGATAATCAGTTAAGGAAGAAAGACATAGTGGCAGCTTATAATAGAATGGAATGAAGTAACATGCACATGAGGGAAATCAATAAAGAGTGAGATAGTGTAATTAAGAAAGGAGATCATTATTGCACAAACAAGTGCTTTGGCTACATATTGTGTTAGAAGGGGCAAATACAAGCCATACTTGAGTTTGATTGTATTAAAGGACCACTATAGGCACCCAGACCACTTCAGCTTAATGAAGTGGTCTGGGTGCCAGGTCCAGCTAGGTTTAACCCTTTTTTCTATAAACATAGCAGTTTCAGAGAAACTGCCATGTTTATAAATGGGTTAATCCAGCCTCTAGTGGCTGTCTCATTGACAGCCACTAGAGGGCTTCCGCGCTTCTCACTGTGGTATTCACAGTGAGAAGACGCCAGCGTCCATAGGAAAGCATTGTGAATGCTTTCCTATGGACTGGCTGAATGCGCGTGCGGCTCCTGCCGCGTATGCGCATTCAGCCGAAGAGGAGGAGAGGAGGCGGAGAGGAGGAGGAGAGCTCCCTGCCCGGCGCTGGAGAAAGAGGTACGTTTAACCCCTTTCTCCCCCTAGAGCCCGGTTGAAGGGAGGCCTTGAGGGTGGGGGCACCCTCAGGGCACTATAGTTCCAGGAAAACGAGTATGTTTTCCTGGCACTATAGTGGTCCTTTAAGCTTGAAAGAGAGGTCAGGGTGAAATATAACTCCAAGGCACCAAGGTTGTAGGCTATTTTTAATGGTTGTCCCATTTACCTGAAAGTATAGTGAAAAAGGAAACTTGCCGTGTCAAGGGGGAAAGAAAAGAAGCTCTGTTTTAGTAATATTGGATTTCACCTTATCCAGTAAATGACAGAATAGAAGCATTTAGTGACAGATCTATAACTGACAACAAAATCAGTGAAGGAAAGGTGAGTGTCATAGGTATAAAGGAGATATAATACAAAAGAAATACAAAATACAAAAGAAGTGAAGAGGATTTCAAGTAGAGGAAGTATAGGGTAAATACAAGAAGGGGTCCAGAACTGAATTTTGGGTTTTCCAAGGGAAGCAAGTAGTGGAACCAGAGGAAGGAGTGATGGGAAGTTAAGTAGCATGAAGGAAAAGTGTCACACACCTAAATGTCCAGAGTATTTGTCAAATGCGGGAGGTCAAAATTGTTAAAAGTGTCAAAGAGATCAAGAAGAGTTAGCAAAAATAATTAATTGACTAAAGCGTACAATACTTCAACTCAAGCAGTTTAAGTAAAGTGTTTTTTATTTGGCCTTTTTTGGGGCTGAAAAAAGAAGATTTAGAAGAAAGAAAACATCGAATGGTAAGTTTTATTTTTTTTTACAGGTACTTAGTTAACGGTCCCCCCCTCATTATTTTTAGGGTGAGGAGGGTAGGTAGGGGTTTAATTTTTTTTGGGGGGTGACTAGGGGTTTGGGGACCCCTAGTCAAAGGGGGGGGGGACACATTTTTTTTAGGGCCCCCACCCGCCGCTCAGGGGTGGGGGCCGGGGGGATGACATTAGGTCCTCCCCCTTTTTAGTATTTAGGGCCCCCACCCGCGCTCAGGGGTAGGGGCCGGGGGGGGAGGACATTAGGTCCCCCCCTTTTTAGTATTTAGGGCCCCCACCCGCCGCTCAGGGGTGGGGGCCAGGGTGGAGGACCTTAGGTCCCTCCCCATTGTGATTTATTTGCCCCCACCCACCGCTCAGGGGTGGGGGCCGGGGGGAGGACATTAGGTCCCCCCCCTTTTTAGTATTTAGGGCCCCCACCTGCTGCTCAGGGGAGGGGGCCAGGGGGGAGGGGGCAATTCCCAGTCCTTCAATAAAAATATGGCCTGCCTCCCCTTTTTAGTATTTAGGGCCCCCACCCGCCGCTCAGGGGGTGGGGGCCAGGGGGGAGGACCTTAGGTCCCCCCCCTTTTTAGTATTTAGGGCCCCCACCCGCCGCTCAGGGGTGGGGGCCAGGGGGAAGGACCTTAGGTCCCCCCCCTTCTTAGTATTTAGGGCCCCCACCCACCACTCAGGGGTGGGGGCCGGGGGGGGGGGGCAGAAGTTCCCCTGAGCAGGCTGAGAACTGGGCCTAAATACCCCTCCTTTAGTTCTGATAGGCTGTAACCGGCCTTTGACCCCAAAGTCAGTTACCAGGTTTCATTTGCATAATTGCTGCTCAGCATTAACCCTTCTGTGGATTAGGTTGCTGCTCGGCACAACTTTTCCTGTGTGGACAGTAAATGTCATTAATCACTTTTCTCTAAGCGGATGAATACATGACACCAGGTTTCATTTGCACAATTACTGCTCAGCATTAACCCTTCTGTGTATTAGGTTGCTGCTCGGCACAACTTTTCCTGTGTGGACAGTAAATGTCATTAACCACATTTCTATAAGCGGATGAATATGTGACAGTCTGTCTGTGTGTGTTTATGTGTGTGTCTGTGTGTGAGTATGTGTGTGTGTGTGTCAGTATGTGTGTGTGTGTGTCTGTCTGTCAGTGTGTGTCTGTGTGTGTCTGTCTGTCTGTCTGTCTGTGAGTGTGTGTGTCTTTGTGTGTGTGTCTGTCAGCAAGGATGTGTGAGTATGTGCGTGTGTGTCTGTCAGTGTGTCTGTATGTGTGTCTGTATCTGTCTGTCTGTCTGTGAGTATGTGTGTGTGTGTGTCTGTCTGTCTGTGAGTGTGTGTCTGTCAGTGAGTATGTGTGTGTGTGTGTGTGTGCGGCCCACATAAACTTAAACCTTGTTTATGTGGCCCGTGCCACACTTTGAGTTTGACATGCTTGTTGTACAACCTTCCCATTGTCTACATATGCAAGAGACAGTACCCCAAAATACTGCCAGTTATTCAATATTTTGTGTCTATGGTAGTACTGTGATGATTAATTCTTAACAGAAATATAATGACACTCTGCCCCTATGAATGCCACACCATAACAGCATCAAAATGATGAAACACTCAATGTTTAACATAGCATTCCATGTCCACATTTTTTATGTATATCTCTATACATAACATGATATATGTCTCTTTACGCAAACAATGCTTGTAGATGCATAGCATATCATATCTACAAGAGTTTGCAAGTGTGGTTTCATTAGATTTCACAAACAATTTTTAATGAAGAAAAAAATAAGTGATCATTGTATTAGATTTAATGATAAAATAGAAAAATACAGGGTTATTCAATCAGTGAGAAATTTACTGGGGTATTACAAATCTTGGGTTGAAATATTCAATCTGGATCCATAGCCGCCTTAGAGATTTTTTGTTTCCCATTTTCCATATTTTTGCCTAAAATGATGCCAATGAATTTGCAACAAATTCCACTTTAATGGATAACCGTGTCTTGCAAAATGTAGAAGCTTAGAGAAATAGAACTCAGAATTGACATATCTATAATTAATCCGACGTTGAGGGGTTAGGCAGAAGTGTACAGTATAAAATGACTAAATCATCACTTTGAAACTTTGTAAGCAATTTGACCAAAAATGCTAAGTTGTGACTATTCTGAAATGTGCATTTTTTTGTTGGTATTGGTGAAATGATAGCACAGCTGTTTGTCATTTTTCCAGCAAATCTTCCAGAAGCAGATTCAAAGAGGTGGTTTTAGTGTCAGGCAAGGTAAGATGGAGAAAAACACAATTTATACACTTGCGGTATGTAATATGTTCAAATGGATTCTTAGACAAAGAGTAGGACGCATGCTGAGTTTTACATTTGTCAATCTGATAAGGGTATTTCAGTTTTCTGAGAGAACAGCTGAGAGTTATATGCACATTTTCTGAATATGTCAGAATGAGTTTCTTTTTTTCTTCTGACAAATAGTTCTGCTAGTTATTTTCGTGACTGTGAGCGCGCGCTGTGCAACGGCATGCAAGAGAATGAGCCCAGGTGACTTAAAACTAACCTCGCTTTACAAAAAGACCCCATCCCCTCCTCATTATTACATAGTATGGCTTCATTGAGTTTATTTCAATCCCTTCTCTAACTCTGCACCCCTATGGCAAATAATATACGGGTTTGGAACATAAAACTGTTTCACAAAGGGTGACCTTTCCCAGAAAATTGACAGGAACGAAACTTGTAGTTTGAAATGAATATTATTTGAATGTATTCAGGCCAAACCATGCCTTTGACTGCTGCACAGAATATAGAGATTTGTTCAAAAAACGTTAATATCTTCGTCTAGAGAAAAAGAACTCGGTTTATTTGTAGAGTTACTTTACCTGCTTATTTTGAGAAGCATTGAAATGTAAATTGCCTTCTATGTAGAAACAAAGTAACGTTTATAACTCTCCATAACCCAAGTGTTTAACATAAGTAGGATTGTTCTTCCATGTATACTGAATTGGATTTAAATTGTGCTGCCGGAACCAGGAAGAAAAAAAAGAGAATTGCAAAGATATTAACAATATAATCATTAGAGGTATTGAAAATACAAGGAGATAAATCATTTCTTCTAAGATTTTACGATTAAAAATAAACAACCTATATCAGCTTCACCATGGATATCATTATTTTTTTTTTTTTTAAGTATAGAGATAGACTTATAAAACCAATAGTATATTGAGTTTGTCCATTATGAAATCTTTGATTGTTCTTCATGGTAGCCTTATGTATGCCCTACGCATTTTAAACATGTTTAACCTTCAATAAATTTTCATTTTTAATGAGATCAAGAATAACAGCATCTAGACTATATTAGCCGAGTTGAAGAAAATCTACAACTTTTGTCAAATTAAGAACCTCTCCAGTTAGTCTGTTTTGGCCTAGCTTTTACAGCTCTCGATTTGCACATACTTCTCTTAACTCCAACTCACTGACGGAACTATTAGTTCTGTTTTTCGCCCCCACCCACCCCCTTTTTAGTATTTAGGGCCCCCCCCGCCGCTCAGGGGTGGGTGCCAGGGGGGGAGGACCTTAGGTCCCCCCCCATTGTGATTTATTTGCCCCCACCCACCGCTCAGGGGTGGGGGCCAGTGGGGAGGACATTAGGTCCCCCCCCTTTTTAGTATTTAGGGCCCCCTCCCGCCGCTCAGGGGTGGGGGCCGGGGGGAGGACCTTAGGTCCCCCCCCTTTAGTATTTAGGGCCCCCACCCGCCGCTCAGGGGTGGGGGCCGGGGGGGAGGACATTAGGTCCCCCCCTTTTTAGTATTTAGGGCCCCCACCCACTGCTCAGGGGTGGGGTCCGGGGGGGAGGACCTTAGGTCCCCCCCCATTGTGATTTATTTGCCCCCACCCACTGCTCAGGGGTGGGGGCTGGGGGGGAGGACATTAGGTCCCCCCCTTTTTAGTATTTAGGGCCCCCACCTGCCGCTCAGGGGTGGGGGCCAGGGGGGAGGACTTTAGGTCCCCCCCATTGTGATTTATTTGCCCCCACCCACCACGCAGGGGTGGGGACCGGGGGGGAGGACAGTAGGTCCCCCCCTCATTATTTTTATGGCCCCCACCCACCGCCCAGGGGTGGGGGCGGGGGGAGGACAGTAGGTCCCCCCCCCATTATCTTTATGGCCCCCACCCTCCGCCCAGGGGTGGGGGCCGGGGGGAGGACAGTAGGTCCTCCCCCCCATTGTAATTTATGGCCCCCACCCGTCGCACAGGGGTGGGGGCAATAGGTTTTTTTGTTTGTTTGTTTTTTACAGTGAGCAGCCACTGGCTGCTCACAGCTTACTAGACATGCCTCTACTCGCTGCATAGCGAGTAGGGGCAGAATTTACTAATACTAAGTAATCTTTACTTAGTATTAGTAAATGTGGCTGAAAGACCAATTTAGGTCTTTCAGCCTTTTAGTAGATAGCTCTCTAATACCGTGGGAATTAGGGAGTATCTACTAAGCGGCTGCAAGATGCAGCTGCGGATCGGAGTTTGCATGCCACAGTCCAGGTGTTAGTCCCCTTGAAACAACTTTTCCATCACTATTGTGGCCAGAAAGAGTCCCTGTGTGTTTTAAAATTCGCCTGCCTATTGAAGTCTATGGCGGTTCTCCCGGTTCGCGGGTTCGCGAACATTTGCCGAAATTCGCGTTCGCCGTTCGCGAACCGAAAATTTCATGTTCGTGACATCACTAATCCAGACACACACACACACATACTCACTGACAGACACACACACATACTCACTGACAGACACACACACACTCACAGACACACTCACTGACAGACAAACACACTTGCTGACAGACACACACACACATACTCACTGACAGACACACACATACTTGCTGACAGACACACACACACAGACAGACACACACACTCACACACTTACACACACATACTTTACTGCTCCTTACCTTATGGAGCCAATGTGGGGCATCTCCCTGGGGTCCTTCCTGCTCCTCACTGCTCCCTTGCGCGGTTTAATGATGCTGGGTTCTGGAATATGACGTCATATTCTGGCGCCCGGCTTCACTTCAGGCAGCGCGCACTAGGGAGCAGTGAGGAGCAGAACACTGATCTCCCTCGCTTCTTCCTCCGTCCCCTCCTCCCCGGCCGGGTAAGTGTTAGCAGAGTAGGCACCTGCAATATGGGGAAAGCAGGTGCCTACTCTGCTATAACACCAGCATGTACAAAGATGGTCCTTGTGGGCCGCATGCGGCCCGCGGCCCGCGGCCCGCAAGTTTGCTTGTTGTACAATATTACTAAGTCATCTTGACTTTACTTGGCTGAGATTTGTGGAATTACACTGCACTTCATTTTGAGTATAGGTTGTCTTTACACCATGTACCCCATACCCATACACTAAGAACCAAAACAAAATTACCAACTAACCTATAAAATACTTTCTACCTCAAAGTACCCTAAGCCCTTGCAAGAACTCTTAAACCTATGTGGTTTGTCCCATAACTCTAAACCTAGACAGCCCCAACTCTAAAGACAACATTTAATTGGAACTTTTATAATCATCACCATAAAGACCCCAAACCCAGATGTTAAAGAAGCCCATAGCCAACATAGCATTGTAAACATGTTATAAAACCCAGATCCAGTATAGCTTTCTATAAATGTTATAGAAAGCAAAATCAAATATTGCTTTGTACACATGTTGTAGAAACCTGGATCTAATATAGATTTGTAAAAAATTCAGACCCAATATTCAAATTTTAAGGAAACCCAGATCCAATACAGCATTGTACAAATTGTATAAAAACCCAGATGCAATATAGCTTTGTTGAAATATTTATTCATATATATTTGTACAAATGTTAAAGAAATTCAGACCAAATACAGCATTATTCAAATGTTTACAAAACCCAGATTCAATACAGAATTGTTCAAATGTTACAGAACAGATACAATAGAACCTTGTACAAATGCTATAGAAACTACAACCTAGATAAAAAAAGTCAGACACTCGCTACGAGCCATTGACCAGTGAAAATGTAGCCCTGGTGAATACAAATTCACCCCTAGTGAATAGCTTGCTGTGACTTGCAGTGGCAAGTATATTTAGGGGCCAGGTTAGTAGATTAACACTTTAAATTTGAATCCCTGCTCTGTGGCATTGTTTAATTGTTATTGTGGCCTCACTGATGACAGTTTATGAAAAACACATTACGTTTTATTGATAATATTGCTAAATAAAATAGTCAGCAATTAGATCAAAATCAAGTTGAAACACACATTGTCAAACAATGCAGCCCAGTAAGGCAAGACTGGATTAACATAGGAGCTGATTGAGCTGAAGCTCCAAGCCCATGCCCCTAAAAAAAAGTTGCCCTCCCACCTCTCCCTCTTTTAAACTATTACAACCACGTGGGCCCTCTTTTTTACAGACCTAACCAGTGGTGGAACTACCGCGGTTGCAGAGGTCGCAGCTACGACTAGGCCCATTACTTCAGGGGACCCAGCCGCCCTGTGGACCCCTGTGACCTGGTGCCTGCCTCCATGTGTTGCACCCGTGGCCCACGCGGTATAACTGCTGGGGTAACGCGTTATGGGGTCCATGCTGTTAGGGCCACATGATGGAAATTAATTTCTAGGGGCCCAGGTCAGCGCTGCGGTGTTTTAACAGCACAACCGGGCCTCCTGTGACGACATCAGAGGCTGGGAGGTCACTTCCTCCCAGCAAACAGAGAGAGCCACACAGGAGGAAGAGAGGAGGGAGTCAGAGTGGGAACTCTGACTCCCATCAGTCTGAGCCACTGGACCCCAGGAAAAGTCACCCTCCTGCACCTAAAAGGTAGGAAACAGGAGGGTACCATTTTGCATGTGTCCATGTGTGTGTCTGTATGTATGTGTCTGTGTGTGTCTGTATGTATGTCTCTGTGTAAATGTGTGTGTATGTGTCTATGTGTCTGTGTGCATGTGTTTCTGTGCGTATGTGTGTCTGTATATATGTGTTTCTGTGTGTGTGTGTGTCTGTATGTATGTGTGTGTGTCTGTGTATGTGTCTCTGTATGTATGTGTGGGTGTTTGTATGTCTGTATGTGTTTGTGTGTTTGTATATGTGTGTCTGTATGTGTGTGTCTGTATGTATGGGTCTTTGTGTGTATGTGTGTCTGTATGTATGTGTGTGTTTGTGTGTCTGTGTGTCTGTGTACCTGTATGTATGTGTTTGTATGTATGTGTGTCTGTATGTGTGTGTGTGTTTGTGTCTACATGTATGTGTATCTTTGTGTATCTATATGTGTGTCTGCATGTGTGGGGGGGCGGGAACGTGTGGGCGGCGGGGACATATGGGGTGGGGGGTAGACGTATGGGGGGGGACCCAGGGCAATTTTCCAACAGGAGCCCCGTGGTTTCTAGTTACGCCTCTGTACCTAACCATATGTCAGTTTCCGACTATGTTTTTTGTGAATATGTTGTTTTTAACCAATTGCATTTAAACTCGTCATTTTGGTTTATGATCCCGACCACAAGTGTATATATATATATATATATATATATATATATATACATATATATATATATATATTATAAAATATATATTTTCTCATCCCTACTGGGTGGTTTATTCCTCATTCTCGGGTCCTCTACCAGAGGCCTGGGAGTTTGAGGGTTCTGCACAGTATCTTAGCTGTTCCTAGAACTGCACTCTTCTGGACAGCGATCTCAGATGTACCACCTGGAATCTGTTGAAGCCACTCCCCTAACTTGGGTATCACAGCCACGAGTGCTCCTATCACAACTGGGACTACTTCTGCCTTCACCTTTCAAATCCATTCTAGTTCTTCTCTCAGTCCTTGGTATTTCTCCATCTTCTCATGTTCCTTCCTTTTGATGTTATAGTCACTGGTTATTACCACATCAACCACGACTGCAGTCTTTTGTTCTTTGTCTATCACCACAATGTCGAGTTGGTTGGCCAGCACTTGGTTGTCTGTCTGGATCTTGAAGTCCCACAAGATCTTAGCCCTGTCATTCTCAACTACTCTTTGTGGTATCTCCCATCTGGACTTAGGCAGGTCCAATTATATTCTGTGCAGATGTTTCGGTACACAATCCCAGCAACTTGGTTGTGTCTCTCCATTTATGCTGTTCCTAACCTTTTCTAACATCTTGCATCTGGCTGCTAGGTGCTGGACTGTCTCAGAGGCCTCTTTGCACAGTCTGCACCTTGGGTCTTGCCTGGTTTGGCAGACTCCAGCTTCTATTGATCTGGTGCTGAGTGCCTGTTCCCATGCTGCTCGGATTAGTGCTCAGTACTGTCTTTCAGTGCTGCCTTTTCCAACCACTGGTAGGACTTTGTCATGTCAGCCACATCCGCTATCTGCCGGTGGTACATCCCAGAGGTTTGTCTTGCCACGGAACCTTCTCTTTTTCTGCATCCTCTATCTGTTGAAGTCTCAGGCATTCCCTTAGCAGTTCATCTTGGGGAGTCATCTTCATGATGTACTTGTGGATGCTCTGTTGACACTCATCAGGCCCCGACCTCCTTCCTTCCTTCCGGTTTCTGGATTTCGGGTGGAATTCTCCATTAATAGTGAGTATTTTCATGGTCTTGACATCCATGGTGACCAGTTCTTCTCTTGGCCAGGTTATTATTCCAGCTGGGTACCTGATGACCGGTAGGGCATATGTGATGATGGCTTGGATCTTGTTCTTGCCATTGAGCTGGGACTTCAGGACCTGTCTAACTCTTTGGAGGTACTTGGATGTTGCTATCCTCCTTGTCTCTTCCTCATGGATCTCTATGGGTATCTCTAGGCAGTGGAGAGAGGCCTAAAATTATGCTGTGAGTCTCAGATACAACTAGTATGATAATTAGGAATTTCCTACTGCGCTCAGCCTTTAGTATTAGAGTAGACAGGAAATCATGAGTTAAGATAAAGCCTCTCTCCCTCATAAACTTAATAAATAGTCAGAGGAATGAAATAAAGAAAATAAGAAGTGCTAACAAATTAAATTAAACCATACTTAAATCAGCATGGTATGCTTCACCATTGTGTGTGAGTGTATAGTGCCCTGTGGAAAATCAAAAAGATGCCCAACGCGCATTTCGGTGCACAGCATATGCACCTTCATCAGGGATTAAATGCAGACTGACTCTTTCTCCCCTTATAAACCCAAAGCCCCACGTGGGACCCGTGACTGGTAGCCAATCGGGTACCGCCACGTTAGAATGGACGTGTGACCTGAAATGATTCAATTACTTATGCGGACCGCCCTTCTTGACATGAAACCAATTGGAAGGGGTTTTGGGAATAGCCGTGACGATTGAGCAATCGATCTAAGTGTGGGCTAGATTTTATATTCCAAAGTTAGTGCCATCTATGTAAAACTATTGATAAACGTCTCATTAGATGTTATTTTGAGCAAAGGACATCTCCGTTTTTACTTCTTTGTACAAATCGGCTGGGAGCTTGCTACTTTTGCAGCGATCGCTTGTTCAAGCTCAGAATGTGATACTGTTTCAAATTGGTGAGTAGTTAACCCTTTCCCAAACAGTATAAAGTATGCTTGGGGTTAAGAATGTTGCCATTCTGAATTCTATACACAAAATTAAGCCGATTTTAAGAGTCGATTTTTTTAGTGCTGAAATGAAAATAGTTGGAAAGAAATTATTATTCATCCTCAAATATACATTTAGTGACACCATGTATATATCATATGTATTCCAAGTCCATTACTTCTATTTGGATTGTATAAGCGCCTGGACAATGGAATTAAATTCAAATTCTAAATGTCAGTATAGAGATGGGCATTTTATTAATAGCATTGGTTCATAAATTAAGTGATGTGATATATTATTTTATTTAGTGAGTTCCAATTCACTTAAAGACAGATGTTTCATAGACATAAAGCGGGGTATATATAGTTTAAATATAGATGGTAGTGTACCGATATTAATCACTTGTATTAATGTATAATTACCATATTTCTTATTTGATATTAATTGGAAACCACTTATAATTGCTCATGATATTTTCTAACGATGTAAGTTAACCCCTTAAGGACCGAGGACGGTTCAGGACCGTCATCGTCATTTTTGCATTGCCGACCGCTGACGGTCCTGAACTGTCCTAACGGTCAGATGTACTTACCCGATCGCCGTCGTTCCCCCAGCGGCGATCGGCATTGCTCACGGTGTGGGGAGACTGTCTGCAGCCCAGACAGTCTCCCCATGGCGGATTAGGTCCCCTGGGGCCATGTGATCGCTCAACAGAGCGATCACATGGTTACAATAGGTGTCCATGTGTCTACCTGCAGGGGGACTGCCTGTGCTGACAGGCAGTCTCCCTGCTAGTGTAAAATAAAAATAAAAATACATGTTAATGTTAATAATAATAATAAAAAAAAATTATATATGTGTATATAAATATGATATATAGACATATATTATATCTATATAATATATGTCTATATATCAAATATATAATGTCATACTAAGTGTATTTTTTATATTAATATGTACATAT
>OW240919.1:33753291-33790121 GCA_933207985.1 Pelobates cultripes | reverse complement strand
TGTGTGCTTCCTCTTCAGCTCCCTCGTCATCTTCCGGCTCCGGCATCAGTACGGTGCGTGAGGGAGCTGAAGCACACAGAGGAGAGTGCTCCCTTGCGTGCCGGCCCGCCTGCCGGGTGTCAGCAGGGCCAGCCTCTGGGGGGCCCTGAGGTGACCGGCTGCTGGGCCCCCCCAGGAGAAGAGGCTGGCCCAGTGGGTACATACCGGGGTCACAGGGCCCCCTGCAACCCGGTATGTACCCACTGAATGTGGGGCCCGGATGACCTTAGCAGTCCGGGCCCCCCAGGACCGCCGGGCCCATGACAACCGTTGCGGTTGTCATGCCCTGATGGCGGCCCTGACTCTAGGATTATGCGACCAGTCGCTGCAGCAGCCAGGCTCCGCCTCCCTCAATGCACTTTAAACATAACTTTTAAACAATATCTATCATCACCTTTTATTACCAAAATACTCCCTTCATGTTTTTTCATGTTTATTCTTATGATTACACCCATGTAGCCCATAGACCTGCTCTAACCCCTTACCATAGATACTATTAATAAAATGCCCATCTCTATGCTGACATTTATAATTCGAATTTAATTCCATAGTCAGGGCTTTTATACAACCAAAATAGAAGTAATGGACTTGGAATACATATGATATATAAATGGTGTAAATAAATGTATATTGGAGGATGAATAATCATTTCTTTCCAACTATTTCCATTTCAGCACTAAAAAAATCAGCACCCTTAATTTTGTGTATAGAATTCAGAATGGCAACATTCTTAACCCCAAGCATACTTTATACTGTTTGGGAAAGGGTTAACTACTCACCAATTTGAAACAGTATCACACTCTGAGCTTGCACAAGCGATCACTGCAACAGTAGCAGACTCACAGCCGATTTGTACAAAGCAATAAAAACGGAGACATCCTTTGCTCAAAATTACATCTAATGAGATGTTTATCAATAGTTTTACATAGATGGCACTAACTTCGGAATATAAAATCTAGCCCAAACTTAGATCGATTGCTCGATCGTCACAGCTATTCCCAAAACTCCTTCAAATTGGCTTCATGTCAAGAAGGGCGGTCCGCATAAGTAAGTGAATCATTTCAGGTCACATGTCCATTCTAACGTGGCGGTACCCGATTGGCTACCAGTCACGGGTCCCACGCGGGGCTTTGGGTTTATAAGGGGAGACAGAGTCAATCTCCGTTTGACCCCTGATGAAGGTGCATACGCTGTGCACCGAAATGCGCGTCAGGCATCTTTTTGATTTTCCACAGGGCACTATACACTCACACACGATGGTGAAGCATACCATGCTGATTTAAGCATGGTTTAATTTAATTTATTAGCATTTCTTATTTTCTTTATTTCATTCCTCTGACTATTTTTTAAGTTTATCAGGGAAAAAGACTTTATCTTAACTCATGCTTTCCTGTCTACTCTAATACTATAGACTGCAGTAGCAAATTCCTAATTATCATACTAGTTGTATCTAAGAATCACAGCATCATTTTCAAATGAGTCTCCACTGCCTGGAGATACCCATAGAGATCCTAAGGGATGTTGGAAGTATATTCTATCTGCAACTATTATTTCTCTGTGGCTATAGTTTAAATCATTCAAACCTCTACAGTTGATGATTTAGAATTAATACCTAATTATATAATATTGTTTTTTCTTGTAATCAACTGAACAATTTGAATACTAGTCTTTAGTATTGTTGACATCTATAGAAGCTGGCATTAAGACTTTAATTAACGCCTACTTCGTTCTGTCTATTTTGATGATTCAAAGGTATGGCTGCAGTCTATGAGTAAATGTCTAATTATACTGATTCCTCACAGTGCAACTTTTAGATTGTCTCCACATTTTGGAGATACTCACCTTAGATAAACTTTTTAAGTAGACATAGAACTATCTACATTCTTACTTTGTAATAGTACAGTACTCTGGACTATTAATATTTGTAAGATATCTCTACCTCTAGCTAATTCCCCTTCTTGGCAATCACTAATAAAGCCTTATCTTTAGGGGTTTCCTTTTGTTAAAGATTTTTTTGACTTTTCTCATTTTTTTGGTTAAGTGTTTGTTCAAACATTGTTATCCTTCCAGTTAACACTTACATACATAGTCTCTTTGTGTGTGAGTGTTTTAGATATGTTCTCCATTGTTTCTGTTCAGTCTGGTTGCCAGTGCTCAGTCTTTGCTTTGTTGTTTCCAGTGCCTCTGGTATGGGCATATCCTTGTACTTCCGCCAGGATCTCTTTGATCTTTCCACCTCTGTTAAGTTGATCCAGCTTATTAACTTCCTTCCATGTTGTCTTTATCTTGGCTTCCAGTTGTAGTCTCCATGGTGAGTATTGCTTCTCCTTGAGCCTGATTTTGTAGTCAAGTAGCTGGAAGACCACTAATTCTGTGGCATATATGAGCCTGTTGGTCTCTGTGATGGTAAAAGATGGGATTGTGGATAATGCTTCATTAACTGAAGCTCGCATGCTGCCTGGTGGTTGCTTTCCTGTGATAAGTCCGCTGACTGTTATATGACTGTTTTACTGTTTTCTGTTGATAAGATTCTATAATAAGGTCCACTGAAACTATCAGTGCGAGACCCAATGGGCTCTTAATCCGGCCCTGCCTAATTCAAACATCCCGTCAAATGGTAATCAGTGATAGACATTCTGTATTCATTATTATAAATAATTGCAATATTGAATCCTTTAACACATGACCCATGTGCTATTTGCTTTCAGTATGCTCCTTTTCATTGCCAAACTTTGTATCAGGCTCATGCAATGTAAGGATTCCATAAGAGATCACAACAAAGTGAGGTTTTATAGCTCACATTGCACAGTCTGCTCGCAAAAGGCTTAGATTTTGCTTAATTATTCTCTGTCCACAGCCAACATGTCTAGTTTCCATGACATCATCTTACATTAGTGTATTTAAAGGCTAAGAAGTCAAGAGAACGTAAAAAAAAGGAACACTTTAAATATAGACTTGGAAGTTGTTGTGTCTGATTTGGCTGTGATTTTACTCGTGTACTTTGTGATTAAAGGTAAACTCTGATTGCCTGCGGAGAGAAAGAAAAGTGAGCAAAATCGCTTCTATCTGTATCAAGGATTCAGGGGTAAAGACAAAAAAAACCCAATCTACAAAATTCTCTTTCTTACTGTGAACCTGAATGATTTCATCATTTTATGAAAACAAATGAGGGATTCAGGAGACATACATCAATATTTTATAGTATATCATTGTCCAGTGAATCATTTTTAAATGTAAAGTAAATACCGTGTTTCCCCGAAAATAAACCCTACCCCGAAAATAAGCCCTAGTCGGATTTTCGGGGTGGGCTGCAATATAAGCCCTACCCCGAAAATAAGACCTAGGCATTTTACCTTTTCGGCGAGACTTCCTTCTTCTACTGTAGGAGGAGCGTTGCGGGCCGCGGCATCGCGCAACGTGATGACGACATTTTGCAGCGCCGTCAGTCTGCCTTCACGGATCTTCAGCGGAAGGATCCATTTCCAGGCGGTGAGGCTCCCAGTGGTCGGACTCGGCAAGGAATCTTTGAAATGTGAGTACCGGTAGATATTTTATGTCTGGGACTGAATTAATTAAAGGGGGTGGGGGGGTGAATTAATTAAAGGGGGGGTGAATTAAAGGGTGGGCTGGATTAATTAGAGGGGGGTGAATTAATTAAAGGGGGGTGAATTAATTAAAGGGTGGGGGGCTGGATTAATTAGAGGGGGTGAATTAATTAAAGGGGTGGTGAATTAATTAAAGGGTGGGCTGGATTAATTAGAGGGGGGTGAATTAATTAAAGAGGGGTGAATTAATTAAAGAGGGGTGAATTAATTAAAGGGTGGACTGGATTAATTAGAGGGGGTGAATTAATTAAAGGGGTGGTGAATTAATTAAAGGGTGGACTGGATTAATTAGAGGGGGTGAATTAATTAAAGGGGTGGTGAATTAATTAAAGGGTGGGCTGGATTAATTAGAGGGGGGTGAATTAATTAAAGGGTGTGGATTAATTAGAGGGGGGTGAATTAATTAAAGGGGTGGATTAATTAGAGGGGGTGAATTAATTAAAGGGGTGGTGAATTAATTAAAGGGTGGGCTGGATTAATTAGAGGGGGGTGAATTAATTAAAGGGTGGGCTGGATTAATTAGAGGGGGTGAATTAATTAAAGGGGTGGTGAATTAATTAAAGGGTGGGCTGGATTAATTAGAGGGGGGTGGATTAATTAGAGGGGGGTGGATTAATTAAAGGGGGGGTTCAATGTACATACCGGTACCGTAAATAAATAAGCCCTACCCTGAAAATAAGCCCTAGTGTGTTTTTTGTGACTAAAATTAATATAAGACCCGGTCTTATTTTCGGAGAAACACGGTAGACAGAAATAAAAATCTCCATTCATGTTACAAGCTTGAGGAACTAAATTAAAATAAAAAATAAAAGCATGCTTCCCACACTGAGTATCTAGCAATACAGTAGTACTGTGGTGAAACTAGGGGGAAGAGGAGCTAGGGGAGCATGAGCCCTGGGCGCCAAGCCAGACCGGTGTTTCACCCCCATCGCTAAGACTCACTCCGCCGGCCCAGGCTCAGCTGTGCCTTCCTGGAAACAGACGCATGCAGCCCAACCACTAGAGGTAATGGAATGTGATCTGGCCTCTGCTCCTCTCCTGCTACCCGTGCACATAAAGGTTGGACCCCGGAGGCAGTTTTGGTGATTGTGTGGTAACAGCGTGTGTGTGATTGTAACTATGAGAGGCTGTAACTGTGTGTGTATACCTGTAACTGTGTGTGTCTGGCTGTAACTGTGTGTGGATATAACAGCTGTGTGTGTCTGTGAGTATGTATGTTTGTGGCTGTAACTGTGTGTGTGAGACTGTGTGCCCTTGTAACTGTTACTGTGACTATTTTTGTGACTGTGTGCCTGTGATTATGTGTGTGGCTGTTACTGTGTGTGTAACTGTAACTTTGTGTGTGACTATAACTGTATGTGTGTGCCTGTACCTGTGTGTTGCTGTCACTGTGTGTGTGTGGCGTTAGCTATGTGTGACTGTAACTGTGTGTGTGTAACTGTAATTGTATGTGTTTGTGCCTATAAATGTGTGTGTGTAGCTGTAACTGTGTGTGACTGTGAATGTGTGCATGTGGCTGTTACTGTGTGTGACTGTGACTGTTTGTATGTGAGATTGTATGTCCTTTTAACAGTAACTATGACTACGTTTGTGAGTATGTGCCTGTGATTATGTGTGGCTGTAACTGTGTGCATGCCTGTGACTGTAACTGTGTGTGACTGTGTGTCCTTGTGACTGTAACCATGCTCGTGACTGTGAGCCCATGATTATGTGTGTGGTGTCTGTTTGTGTGTGCCTGTAACTGTGTGCATGCCTATAATAATGTGTATGACTATGTGCATGTGTCTGTGTGTGTTTGTGGGTGTGTAAACTTATGCTACATGGCGTATGTATGTAGTGTATGAAAATTGCATTACACCCCCATCAACCTACTATTGAAATTGCATCACTAACTATCTTTACACATACGGAACTAAAAAATAAATCCACATTTATTCCTAGAAATGAGTGGTGCAATTAAAGTTTTCGAATCATTGGTTATAGACGAAATTAGTAAGAAAACAAGAAGTAAGAAAAAATTTTTACATTTGAATTTGGCACAGAAAAAGGCTCTTAAGGATATGAAAAATAACGAGAGCCTTATCATAAAACCAGTCAATAAAGGGGTAGCATCGGTAGTCCAGAATAAGGGAGACCACATTAAGGAAATTTATAAACAATTGGGAGATTCAAACACCTCTTAAAAACTGGGCTGGGACCCATCTAAACCCTATTTTAAAGATTATAAAGTTTTAATAAGAAAAGGAAAACGTCTAAATATTTTAAATCTTGAGGAATTTAATTTACTTAATGTATCTGTTTTTAAGACCCCAGTCTTTTATATTTTCCCCAAGATACATAAAGGCCCTAAAATCCCCCCATGGTTGACCCATAGTGGCTGGGGTTGATTCTTTAACCAGCCGCCTATAACAGTATATTGAAAAGCTACTCCAACCTTTGGGGTTGTCCCAACCTACATACCTTAAGGACTCCAACCAGCTCATTAAAGAATTAATAGAGATTCCGTGGAAGCAAGAATATTTTCCAGTAACTTGTGCTGTCAGCAGCCTATACACTATGCGAGACAGTGGAACATTTTCTTAGATTAGGCGGTTTTTCAAGAAGCCAATCAAATTTAATTTTAGAAGCTATTGAATTCATTTTATGCCATAATTATTTATGCAATACGTTGGGATAACTACCAGAAATCTTAAGACTTGTATTGCGGAACACATGGGGAATGTATAGAGGGGATACACCAAACATATGTGTCAGCTCACTTTCTCGAACATCACAATAAAGATCCCTCGTTATTAAGTTTTATGGCTATTTTAAAAAAATATTTCAATTGGAGAGGTGATAACAATTTTAGAGAATTGTGCAAAATTGAAAGCAAATTGATATTTACTTTATATTCCCTTGCTCCAAAGGGACTCAATTTAGATATTGAATTTAGTCATTTTTTTAATTTTTAGACTTTTGTAACTTTTTTGTAACATTTGCTTTCCCCTTTTTTAATGCATAATAGAATATATATATATATATATATATATATATATATATATATATATATATATATACTTTTACTACTCCTTTGAGATTGTCCTTTACCTCTTCACCAAATTTTACATTCATATGGTCCGTTTATTTGGCATTCTAACTTATATGCATTTTATTTTTTTATTTCCTGCTAATGTTTTATAATGTTCCTGAGACTATTTGAGGACTTTTTACTTTGCCCTTTCTTCGGCAATGGAAAAAACGGAAGTTACGTCATTACGGCTGCGTCACGTGACAGGCGCAGCATGATGATGCAAGTTTTGCGCAGGAAACAGTAAATTCTACAGCTGTGCTGACTTCAGGATTGATACAGACGTTATTTATTCCGACCAGGGAGAGAGCACTTCAGTACTGAGGAAGACTCCAGCAGGAGTTGAAACGCGCCTGCTGTTTTATTTACTTGTTTGTTTTACTGAACTTTGGGACTTTTAATTTGTTTGCGGTGTATACTAGTCTATATGCCTCTTTATTTGCATTTTTATATGTATCACTGCTAATTTGTCCCTTGTTTTAATATTATCCAATAAATTCTTGTTATATTATACTTTATTTTGTTCTGTGCTGCTCTCTGTACAGGATACCGTTTTAGCCTGTTTAGGCACCCTCCAGCTTATCATATAGAGTCTGGGATGGCTCTATATCCTATAGTTCCAGTTTTGTTGAACATCTATGACTGTGACTGTGTGTGATTGTGTGTGTGAACGAGACAGGTGCAAAGAAAGATCACAGGTTGCTAACAGCAGACAATGACAGTTCTACAAATTTCTTTGCTTTGTCATGAGGAGTAAATTATATATTATATTCTGCACATGCTCACTTTATCTAATGTTGGCTCAAACGGTTTAAGTATTGTGGAAATATAATCTAGAGGTCACAAAACAGAGATTTGTCTTTTATAATCCATTTATTCTATCTATTCAGTTTCTGAATTAAATCCAGAATTTGAAGCAAATGTTACAATGGGCAAGCAGTGGAGACAGATTATTATCATATGGTAAAGTAAATAACTGTAATTAATTTGCTGTGTACCTGAAATATGTACCAACAATATACAACTTCCATAAACATGACTTCAAGAGAAGGTAGTGCAATGGATACCATATGTTGGTATAACTGCCCATCATCCAACCTCCCTCCCCTTTTCTGGTCCGCACACTTGCCTGTCCGTACACTCTGTATGTCCCTTCACCCATCTATAAATCTTGCCTTCTGCTTGCATCTTTATGCACAAAAAAGCCATTCAAATTTTAATGACACATTACACACAAAAAAAATAATATTTACCACTTTTTAACAAATGTACAAACACTGAAATACAACAGAGGAGTTGTATTTGTTTTTCACTTTGTTTTAAGCAGCGCATTCTGAATAATGATGCGTTATTGATAATTTGCTACACAAATGATATTAAATGAGCTGCATTTGTTAATCTAGATCTTATCTAAATGTTTTTTCCATCAGCGGGCTTGCTCACATCAGGGGGCCCTAATTAGCTGTAATATGTTGGAAAATGGGACATAAATACAACTAGATAAATTATATCTTTTTGAAGTATTAGAGGGAAAGTAAAATAGTTCATAATTTTATTTTAATGGGTATTTCAGATATACTTAATCCCTCTTATTGGTATAACACTTTTTTTTGCCAACATTTTAATTACAAATATTTAACCCTACATCAAGCTTTTTGTTATAAAAAAGGGATAACGTATTTTCTGTTCTTTTGATACTTAAGATATGCATGTGAAATCATAAAATTCTCTGTTTAGATCCTTTTTGAGAATAAAAATTAAAGACAAAAAAGTTGTGCAATTGTATACAATGTATACAAATATATTTCCACACCTATCATTTAACAAATATGAAAAACTAGGCATTTGATTTTTTTTGTATTTTTGATAACGAGTGTGTTGTAGTGACTTGTCAACTGAGTTTCAAAGTTTACAAAAACAATCATGTAAACTAAACAAACAAGCAAACAAACAAATTCCTGTATCAACTCTAGATTTGAGCCCATAAATCAGCCAATAAGTATTCTGTTAAATTAAGGAATGTTATCTCCATAACATTTAACCCTTGTGGGTACTTCGCCTTTTAGGAACACTTACTTCCCCTTTAAGAATCCACATGATCTGTAGGCGCACACCTGAACAACCAGATGCAGCCCCTAATTCCTTTGGTGCAGCATGGTCCAGCATTTTTCAGCAAAGTGCTGTGGAGGTAAGTGTTGGGCTGGGGCGAGGGCATGACAAACACATTTTGATACAGATCATTGGTTCTCTAATTTTGGATAAGATATCACAAATGAAGGGCTGGTATGTCCTTTAGTATCTATTATATTGGTAAATAAACTCTGAGCCTTTGTATTATACTCATACCATAACTAAGAGTTTATTTATCATTATAACCAATTCTCGAGTTCCGATGATGACACGATATAATGCAAACTAGGATTATTTACAGGTATCTGGCTGGAGACAGATGCACATTAGGCTGATGAGAACTGACACTCTTGGTTTATGCACTTTATAAGCTGAAGATATTGATCTATTCTGTTAATTCCCATTGAAAAAAAAAAAAAAAGACTCCATGCATTTTTACGCCAATCTTGGCTTTTGCTAAAGGCCATGTTAGGATATTCTCATAATATCTCTCTAGTTTCTCATTAGGGAAAACAGATTCTTATGACAATAATTGCTCCTGGCATCTGTGAACCTGTAAAACCCGATCATACTACACATTAAATAGTTCTGAAGGACACATGTACAGTATTTTTATATATCTTGTACACCTCAGAACCTTTAAACAGTGTTAGCATATTCTCATTATATTTTTCATTTGTGATATATATTCATTTTTTTTTTCATTTTACCTAATAGATTTCTAGCTTGAGAAATTACAGTTCTGTTTTATTTCAAAGAAAAACAGTTGTGAGACGGATGGGAAGAAAACAACAGTTTATAATTACAATAGTTTACAGAATGATTACTTTATTTTGATATCCATTTCATCTCACTAAATGCTTGACTGAAATTGTGATTTTTCTGATGAAAGGATCCAGATTGCGTGTGATATTTATATAGCTGTGGTACCACGAGATGTATAAAAAGCACAAAAACATGTTGGTGTTTTCTTAGCATTTTCGATGATAACTTTATTTTTCAGAATTTTAAATCTTTCACAATTGAATCTGCAAATGACTCGCTAATATATTATGACCTCAGTTTTTGCATACAAAATATTTTGCAATGTTATTTTTCACACTTTAAAAGTAAGAAAGAAACTTTACCTTTATCCTGAGGGTTTACTAATTACTGTAAATTTTTTTTTATTGATTTCCCTTTTACACATATTTTGACAGACATACTGTAAGCTAGTTACTGTAACAGATTGGAAACAAATGCTTCTAGATTTTATAGCGAGATTGGTAGTTTTGTGCCTAATTTTGCATATTTACACTTTGGACATAATTGATTACATTCACACAGTTATATCAATCTAAATACCTAATATAGCATTTTCAATGTAGCTTTTTTTATTTTTATATTTATTGAGGAAGAGCAAAAGGCTCCATTAGAAGTCATATAGAGCCGCAAACCATCTCGAGACCACCTTGTGTCTATTCTCATTTGTTGTCAAGAAGATTGATCATTTGTGAGTATTCTCAAAAGATTTCTTCCAAAAGGTGTCTCCGAGGGGTTTACCCAGGTCACCCTGCTTTGATAAAAATAAATATGGAGAAATTATTATCCTCATATGATGGTTTATGCAGTCCAGTGATCATCTGTTTTGATTTGCTATTCATCGTTTTTGTAACCAAAATACCCATATTAAGTTACAAAACAAATCTGTAAACCCCCAATATTACAATAAAACAAAAATCGGGATATACAATCAGTTGATAGTACAAATTCACAAAGTATAGATGCAGTATATAATACCATGTGTTTTGGGAAATTATAAATATAGATTAAAAAATAGACTTGTTTAAAGTTTGCTCCCCCCCATACACTGCATGGGGCCCTTGATTGGATGGAGAAGATGTATCCTCCTACAAATGACATAATTAGCATTTCAATATTATTAAAGTTTGTGGGCATGCTAGGAAATTTGGAATGCTACTGTGTCACTTGGAGGCATCCATGTTTGTCATTGTCATGTTCGCCAACGGCATTTACCTGTCCCAGGGTGCCCACTATGCCCTGAAGGTCAGTATGTAGCAGTTATAGTGGCTGTGGCTGCTGCACCCTAGTCTGCATTCTTAGTAGCTCAATACACAGCCAGGGAGCTCGGAGTGATTGTTCCAGCATTCTAAGTTGGCAGCCTCTGCATGAGGAGACTTATCTGCAGGTCAGAGGTTGGAGGGGGTGTGGCTGAGAAGCGGAGCCAGGACAATGATGCATAAATAATGGGAGCGGAATCCCACTATCAGTCCCACTGACCTTAGGTAACTCCTCCTACAGGTGAGATCAGGTTATGTGATTGATAAGCAGAGTACACCTTTCAGTCAGTCAGTGCTTGGTTGTTTTGTTGTCTGCCTCAGAACTCCTAGCGTTTGTCACCCTGTGTTTCCTGTCCTTGCTGGTTTCCTGACTTTGCTTGCTCTCTGGATTTTGATTGTCACCTGCCCTGACGTCTAGACCGTCTGACTCTGATTTCTGCCTGGCCCTTCTTTGAATAGCTTTGCCTAGGATTTTTATTAAAGCCCCTGTGCTATCACTGAACCAACAGAATCCTGGTCTCAACCACAGGATCTCTGTGGATTAGGCTTGTAAGGGAAAGCTGTTACTGCACCTGAGTTCCGGGACTGAACACGACCCCAGTGGTTTGTTACAGTCATCTTTCATGTTATGTTGACATTATGCTTATCAGGCAAAGAAGTTAAAAATTGTATGTAGTTGAATAACTTTCATTCACATCTGCTAGCATTTTTACTAAAATAAACTTATAGTTTTTTATGTCCTTTTAAAAGACTCTGATTCCCATTAGTCATGGTAGAAACTCATATATATGTAATTATATATATTGATTATGTTCTACACATTAATAAAAAGTAAAATGGCACAGATTTGGCCCTAATACATCCTAAAGCAATCAGCACCTGATCTATCCATTCCTAGGCTGCTAAAGCATGCCAGACATTTACAATATCAAGATAGACAAAAATTTAAGTTGGGTGTAGACTACGGAGATTATCTTCCACAGCGTTTTGACCCAAATACAGCAGGATTTTTGTCAAGAGTAACAAATACCTTGCAGTTGGGTTGAAACGTTAGAGGCCACACTGGTGGAATAAAGCTCCTTTAGTTAATATTTCGTGTTATGACTCCATTTCTTGATTTTCCATTGCCAATGTCTAAAACAGGGGTAGGCAACCTTTGGTACTCCAGATGTTTTGCATTCCCTGATGCTCTGCCAACATTATGGCTGTAAAAGCATTAAAGGAGATGTAGTCCACAACATCTGGAGTGCCCATGGTCTAGAAGGAGAATTACATCTCCAGCTACTAATCTGTGAGTGGTGTAAAGCCACTCTTAGGTGTTCTGATATGAGGAAAAAGGTTCCACTATAGAACCAGATGAACATTATTATTATTATTATTAATATGTTATTATTTATATAACGCCAACAAATTCCGTAGCACTTTACAGTGGGTGGATGAACAGACATGTAGTTGTAATCAGACAAGTTGGACACACAGGAACAGAGGGGTTGAGGGCCCTGGTCAATGAGCTTACATGCTAGAGGGAGTGGGGTAAAGTGACACAAAAGGTAAGGATAGTATTAGACTAGTGACAGTTACAAGAGAGGAATCAGTCGGGAGCTATTAACAGTTTAATTGGTACGCTTTTATGAAGAAGTGGGTATTTATGATTTTTTGAAGTGGAGATTGGGTGAGCATCTAACGGAGGAGGGAAGTGAGTTCCACAGGAACGGTGCAGCCCCTCTGCTAGATATAGGAAAGAGTGTATTTAAGTTATTGGGGCATATCTAATAAACAACCTTTTTTTTCTCTTTTGCTTATCCTTATACCATGGAGGACTTGTCATTCATATCCTTTTGTGGCAGATATTCTGGGGGCTTTCAGTGTTATGCCTGATAGTTTATTATGGTTCACTCAGTCCTAGCTAGGAATGAGTATTTCTAAACTATTTAGGGCACATTATCTAAACACGTCTATTCTGACCCTCTACCTATTTCTCTATGTTGGAGAGCCTGCTACTCTAATATTATTACATGTTTAACTGAATACAAGTTGGTTATTAGATTAATAGAAACGTTTTTCACTTCACCATTTCCACCTGGTATATCACCTTAGTAACGGTCTTTAGCAGTTTTTTTTCCTAAATGTTTAATCTAATTTTTTGAGACCTTTTTACCGGCTATTTTTGGCATCCAGGACACAATCATAAAGTGATTGTGTTTCTTCTAAGACCTAATTTACCTGATCCCATCATGCACCACAGCCATATGGCTTTTTCATGTGTACTATATTGTCTTCCGTTTAGGGCTATATTAACCGCAAGGCTGAAAAGGAATTTGCCTTGGGCACTTTCCAGGGGGCGACAAATATCTTGTCAGCCTTGTTTTATGGGGGACCAAGAGCTGGTCGGCTAGCCACCTTTGGTCCCCCCGGGACAAGCAGCCACTACGGTCCCAGGCGGCAAGAGAGCACTAAACTGTGATCTCTCCCTGCTCAGCTCTCTCGCGCGCCCCGCAGTGATGCCGGGAACCGGAATATTATGTCACTCCGGCTCCCAATATCACTCTGCGGCGTGCAAGGAAGCTGAACAGGGAGATCATATCTCCCTCGCTGACAGCTTAGCACGGCCGTCTGCCTGCCTGCTCAGCAGCCCCAACACCCCGGCCAACAGCCATTCAGCAGCCCCAGTGGACCCCATGTAGAAAAATCCCTTCAAATGTAGGGAGGATGGGGTGATTTATATGAAATAAAAAAAAAATGTGTGATTGTTGGGGGAACGTGTGTGTATATATCTGTCAGTGAGAGTGTGTGTATATCTATCAGTGTGTGTCTGTGAGTGAGTGTGTATATCTGTCAGGGAATGTGTGCGTGTGTGAGTGATTGTGTGTGTCTGTCAGTGAATCTGTGTATATCTTTCAGCGTGTCTGTGAGTAAATGTGGGTGGGTGTCAGTGTGTGTCTGTGAGTGAGTAAGTGATCTGTGTGTGTCTGTCAGATTGTGTCAGTGAGTGTGTATGTCAGTGTATCTGTGAGTGTGTGCCTGTCAGTGAGTGTGTGTAAATCTGTCAGTGATTGTGAGTGTCTGTGAGTGCGTGTGTCTGTCAGTAAATGTGGGTGGGTGGGTGCCCGTTAGTGTGTGTGTGTGTGTATCTGTCAGTGTGCTTTTGTCTGTGAATGAGTGTGTGTCTGAATGATTGTGTTAGTCAACAAGAAGAGGTGTGGCCTCAACAAAAAAGGGGTGGGGCAAATTCAAATTGGGGGGTGCCCGAGTTCCGTTATGCCTAGGGCAGCACAAATCTAAAATACACCACTGCTTCCATTCTAATTTTTGAACATTTCAATAAAGTTGTTCTTCTATTGTTTTATCTATTGGAGAGATCTCCATTCTTTGGACTCATATGCCCTTTCTGGACCTATTGGTCTAGTTTGTATATGTTCTGATATGAGGCAATAAGGGTTTGGTTTGTTTTCAAAATGTTCATTTTTGTTTAACAGTATTCCAAAAAATTTTGATTTTTACTTCCATTGCAAAAAAGCTCTGATGATGATAATAAGAGAATTTGAGTGTGCTGGGAATGAGAGAATTTCAACGTGCTCAATGCTGCTTATTGTGCAAATTGCTGTAATAGAGAACTAGAAAAACATCTTATAATTAAACATGGGTAAACACCTAATTAAACAGAATACACTTTTAATTGTTCGAGTAAATAAGAGGTGTCTAAGCCGTTATTTTTCATTTCAACTCAACATATTTACCATTGTCATTTTCTTGTTTTCTCTCTACTGTAAACTATATACGTCTTGCTATTAATTAGGATGATGTCAGTAGGTCCCAAAATATTGTTCATGCATTTCGTGAGTGATGGAAGAGGTGACTAAAGGTCTTTAGATAAAGAGCCCTTGAGTGAACCACTTCTACTATCAATATGCTCTGTTTAGCCATGGGTTGTTGTTACTCTTGATATGCAAGTTTTGTAGACAGTGACATTGAAACAAGATCATGAAAAGAACAGAACAATATATATGAATCAACCTCGCAGAATAAATAATAGTTATCGAGCCCAGAATACATGACATTCTGTATGTCTCTTGTAAAGTACAGCAGTAGTTTTTCATTTTTCACTGATAAAAAAAAATGTTAAATGGCGGTGAATACAATGCAACATTGTTCCTGGGAAAAGGTAAAGAGATTCAGAGAACAAAAGGTGGTTGCAAATTATTTTGATTAAGATTATAATGTGTGGCTTCTAAATGATAGTTTCCTTTGTGTACCTGTTACTGAGATGTAGATTCATACCAAAACACGTTATGTATTAATGAAGAATCAAGTCATACAGTTTAGTCTTGTGTGTAATTAAAAAAATAATTCTATTTATTTTTAATGCAGCCTGATTTACGTCTATTTTTTGCTATATTTCCTTTGCTGCTGTTTGGAAAGATTAGGCTTGGTTTCTTTTTGTGAATGTGTTTCAAGTTGCATCCTGCTAGTGAACAGAAAACAGGTAAAAATTAACGCCACTTTTAAACTAACAACTTTGCAAACAATTACATAGAAACATAGAATGTGAACCATTTGGCCCATCTAGTCTGCCCAATTTTCTAAATCTCATTAGTCCCTAGCTTATCTTATAGCTAGAATAGCCTTATGCATATCCCATGCATGCTTAAACTCCTTTACTGTGTTCTACCACTTCATCTGGAAGGCTATTCCATGCATCCACTACCCTCTCAATAAAGTAATACTTCCTGAGATTATTTTTAAACTTTTGACCCTCTAATTTAAGACGATGTCCTCTTGTTGTGGTAGTTTTTCTTCTTTTAAATATAGTCTTCTCCTTTACTGTGTTGATTCCCTTTATGTATTTAAATGTTTCTATCATATCCCCCCTGTATCGTCTTTCCTCCAAGCTATACATGTTAAGATCCTTTAACCTTTCCTTGTAAGTTTTATCCTGCAATCCATGAATCAGTTTAGTAGCCCTTCTCTGAACTCTCTCTAAAGTTTCAATATCCTTCTGGAGATACGGTCTCCAGTACTGCGTACAATAATCCAAGTCTCACCAGTGAGCACATCCCTGAAATTGTAGTGATCCCTGCGAAGAGAGTGAAATTGGACCAAAGTAAAGTGGGAATCACTCATCAACAGACTCTAAGCATTATTTGTTGGATTGAAAGCATCATACATTTTCTAGAACTGTGCATTTTGTCGCCAAACGAAAAAAAAAGCTGTAGAAAATGATGTGGACATCTGGAACAGGGTTCTAAGATAAGGAAGATCATTGTACAATGAGGAATTATGGGCCTAGACAGACAGCACAAATTGGACATTTTAACATCTGGACCAATTCTCATTTTTTTAAAAGTCATATAAAACATAGCATACAGTCTTTTAATTCAACAGTCACACACTTATATATGACTGCACTCTAAAACAAGTTACGGACCATCATGATTGTCTTAGATGACTATGGCTATCTTACAAAAAAGATTTTTGTTTCTGACTGTAAATATTATTTTTTATGTGTTGCCAATAAAGAAAAAGACAAATTTTCACACATAAACTTCAAAAAAAAAAAATTAGGACCACATCACACAATCTGTTCTAACAGACTTAAAATGTGACATTAATGACAATATTTTCTACTTCTTTCCAGTGTTTGGCATGAGACTATACTCTCACTACATATTCCCAGACATGACTTTCTGCTAAGAATATGCCTTAATAAATAAACACTTTCTTTTATTCAGTACTTTTAACTTTGTGTAAGGAATGTTTTAATGTATCCGAAACAGCCGTCAGCCATGCCTTACTATATATAGATAGACGGTGATATGCATAAATCTGGGATATTATTCACAGTTTAGATTAAAAATTCTTACACAATGAGTTTTAAAAGTAAGATGTATGAAAATTATTGGTATCTTTCCATAAATGCATTTGTTTAATATAACTTCCTTCCTTCAATGGTAAGAGCTAACAAGTCATGATGCAGAATAAAGTCCCTCCCAATTCAGTAGACGTGTGCATTCGTTTTCGTACAAATACAATTTCGTCTGGAAATTCAGGTTTTTTCATATTCGTTTACTAAAATGTAAATGAAAGAACCACATGCGAAATATAAATGAAACGAAAGGGCAAATGCTGAATGCATTACCTTTTTGTTTCATTCCATTCCTTTTAAAGATTCCGTGCTGCAGCAAAATTTACCCCCACAGCAGGGAGAAAATAACACTGTGCATTCGTGAAAAAAAAAAACAAAAAAAAAAGGAGGGAGCCAGCAGTAATAATATAAATTCCTACTCCCCCCATTAAAACCTATGGGGGTCACTATGACACCCATATTAATAAAATAGAGGTTAAATCCTAACACATGCCCCTACTTGCGGCATGCCACAAGTAGGGGCATGTCGCGTAAACAAATTTAAAAGTACTAGTAACTGGGCAGCTATTGATCTAAATAGCTACTTTTCACACCCTTTCAACCAATCAGAGTGTTATGAGTCAAATTACACAGCATTTGAAAATTTCAAAGAACTTTCCCACGCTGTGTAAAATGACACAGAGCATTCTGATTGGTTGGATTCCAAGCCAACCAATCAGAGTGCCGTGACAGGTAAATATAGAGACTTACCTGTCAGTCTCTTTATATACCTGTCTGAGTACTCTAATTGGTTGGCTTAAACCAACCAATCAGAGCAATCTGAGCCTAATTGCGGGGGGGAGGCTTATAAAGCCTTTTTTTAGCATCAGGATTTTTTGGGGGGCCTATTTTTTTTTGGGCGCTCAGGTGTTTTTTTTTTTTAACAGTTACGACGTGTATTATGGATTTTCATTTTGCCTTTTTTGGGGCTGAAGAAAGAACAGAAAAGAAGAAAGAAGACATCTAATGGTAAGTATGACATTTTATTTTACAGGGTTAGTTTATTGCCTCCTCACTATTATTAGGGTGAAGGGGGTTATTTTTATTGGGGGGGAGTGACTAGGGGCTTGTGGTTAGTTCCCCCCATTATTTATTTAGGATCCCCACCTGCCACTCATGGGTGGAGACATTAGGTACCTGGCACAGGTAGGGGCATGCAGGAGGATTTAACCTCTGCCAGGTCCCCCTTTATAGCACTACTGACTTTAGGCGACATGCCCCTACTCGTGGCATACTGTGAGTAGAGGAATGTGGGAGGATTTAACCTCCCTTTTATTAATATGTGGGTCATAGTGATCATCCTAGATTTTAATACGGGGGGGGGGGGATAGGAATGGTTTATTACAAAGAGGGCACTGGTAGCGCTGCCGGCTCCTTCCTTGTTTTTTCTTTCTTTATTATTGCTCATGCGCAGTGATATTTTTGTCCTAATGGACGAAAACAAGTTATTTTTTAACAAATTTCATTAGAAAACGAATGGTTTATGGAGGAAATTCGGGATGGACAAATTACCTTTTTATTTAGTACGAAATCATTCGTACGAAATTAAAATTTCAATGATGTGCATGTCTATATTGGGAAATGTTGCACTAAACAATCAAAGAAAAAAGTAAAACAAATATAGATCAAGCCACCTATGACTCCTCCTTGGTGTTTGAACTTGGTGCTCAAGACACTGCTATATGCTCTGTGTAAGCCAACAAATTAACCCCTTAACGCCGTTACGGCATTCTATGCCGTCCCGCATTAAATGGGCTTTAAAGCCGTTGTGGCAGGATTGAACGCCGTAACTGCTTTCAGCCCCTGGAGGTCCGCGGTACTCACCTCCGCCGCGATCCTCTTCTGGAGGGCTGCCTGACAGCCCAGGAAGCCCTACCCTGGCAAATGAGGCCCCCTATAGCTGGCTGTGGATCTGCCAGCAGGGGGACTGTCTGAAATGTCAAACAGTCCCCCTGCTGGTGGGAAAGTAAAAAAAAAATTTGTTTTAAAATAAAATAATCTAATATATATACACATTAATGGGGGGTACTGCTGTACTCGTGAGACTTTGCTGAATCCAAATATGTGTTTTTTTTGCAGTTAAAGCTAACGGTATTATGACAATTACAGCTAAAATATCTACACATTTTTAAAAAAATCTTAATTTCTCACATTTTTTTAAATTTTATTCATAATAAATTATGTTTCAAATATGAATAGTTCATGAGAAATTAAAGCCCAGTTTTTCCTGAACAAAATGATATATAATAAGTGTGGGTGAAAGAGGTGAATTACGGTTGAACAGACATATAGCGCAAATACCAGTTTTTGTTTACATTTTGTTTTGATCAGAACGTGTACTATTGTCTCCATCCTGAAGGGGTTAATTGGATTTGAAGTTATTACCTTGGAAAGTATTGTTTCTTCTGGTAAGGTTTCTGAACTTTTCCTTTTCCAGGAAGGTTTCTGAACTATTGTCTCTTTCTTATGAGTCACCTCTATTGCTTTTTTAGAAACAATTGCACAGAAGTGGTCTCCTCTCCTCTTGAGTGTTTTATGTTCCCTTATTTTTATTGTTAACTTTTGAATGACAATGAGAGATTTTTGCATAATTTGGATATTGCTCATACACTCAAGTATTAGGCATCTTGGCACTTTACAAAATGTTATTTTTTGTTTGCTTGTGTTTCTAGACCCAATTTGACTCAAAAGAGGTGTTGATTGATTGGGTAACTGAAATAATAGATCAGGGTGGTGCAGTAGACATTGCTTACCTAGATTTCAGTAAGGCTTTTGACACTGTTGCACATAGAAGGCTTATCAATAAACTGCAATCTTTAAGTTTGGATTCCAATATTGTTGAATGGGTAAGGCAGTGGCTGAGTGACAGGCAACAGAGAGTTGTAGTTAATGGAATATATTCGAAGCTTGGACTTGTCACCAGTGGGGTACCTCAGGGATCTGTATTTGGACCCATTCTCTTTAATATTTTTATTAGTGATATTGCAGAAGGTCTTGATGGTAAGGTATGTCTTTTTGCTGATGATACTAAGATATGTAACAGGGTTGATGTTCCAGGAGGGATAAGCTAAATGGCAAATGATTTAGGTAAACTAGAAAAATGGTCAGAATTGTGGCAACTGACATTTAATGTGGATAAGTGCAAGATAATGCATCTTGGACGTAAAAACCCAAGGGCAGAGTACAGAATATTTGATAGAGTCCTAACCTCAACATATGAGGAAAGGGATTTAGGGGTGATTATTTCTGATGACTTAAAGGTAGGCAGACAATGTAATAGAGCAGCAGGAAATGCTAGCAGAATGCTTGGTTGTGTAGGGAGAGGTATTAGCAGTAGAAAGAGGGAAGTGCTTGTGCCATTGTACAGAACACTGGTGAGACCTCACTTGGAGAATTGTACACAGTACTGGAGACCGTTTCTTCAGAAGGATATTGATACCTTAGAGAGGGTTCAGAGAAGGGCTACTAAACTGGTTCATGGATTGCGGGATAAAACTTACCAGGAAAGGTTAAAGGATCTTAACATGTATAGCTTGGAGGAAAGACGAGACAGGGGGGATATGATAGAAACATTTAAATATATAAAGGGAATCAACACAGTAAAGGAGGAGACTATATTTAAAAGAAGAAAAACTACCACAACAAGTGGACATAGTCTTAAATTAGAAGGACAAAGGTTTAAAAATAATCTCAGGAAGTATTACTTTACTGAGAGGGTAGTGGATGCATGGAATAGCCTTCCAGGTGAAGTGGTAGAGGTTAACACAGTAAAGGAGTTTAAGCATGCGTGGGATAGGCATAAGGCTATCCTAACTATAAGATAAGGCCAGGGACTAATGAAAGTATTTAGAAAATTGGGCAGACTAGATGGGCCGAATGGTTCTTATCTGCCGTCACATTCTATGTTTCTATGTTTCTACCTCTTCTGTTTGGGAACACAAAGTGGATCAGATATTTATGCTCATCGATTTTCACCTTTGCTTATGTTCACACAATAGACCAGAGATCAGATTAAGAACTGACACAAAAATGTTATACTTGTAAAATAACATATACAATGTTTTTTCTGAAAACTAATTTGCTTTTGCCTGTTCTCCATATTGCCTCAATGATTTAGTAATTGTGCCTTTACTATCAACTCTTAACTATCAATGCTGTGCAAATTAAATTTATATTTGTGAATTGCAAATATTATTCCGTCAACACCTACATTTTCAAATAAATTAAGAAAACAAATGTATAACATACAATAGAAAGATTCACAACATTTGTTTTTAATAGAAAGAGTCGTGGAAAGATAATATTGAACCAGCAAAATCTATTACACTAATGTTTTAAATTAGAGAATAAAAATGGTATTACACAAATACGCAAACCAGAAAAAAAAATCTAACTATATATCTGTGGGCTGTTTACTTTGAGTTTAAGAGTGAACAGTTAATTTCTGTTATTTGGTCATAAAATTAATTAGTTTCATATGTACATTATATAAACGCTACGCACTTCTAAAAGATTCATATGATGCGGTAAGTCAGCCACCACATAAATTACTGGAATGAGAATTACAACCTTTGTAATGTGAAACATGAAGATTTCTCTTGTCTTTCAAATTCCTGTATTTCTTTGCCTATAGTGGGGTATTTATAATAAATCTTGACATCCTTCACTTAGAAAGAGTTGTAACAACATTACCTGCAGTGATACTAATTTTCTGTCGGGCACAATATTGTAAATGTCTGACTTGGATGCAGTCGGAAGTCCCAAACCCATTGTCTGATAAGGTTTGAGGGATGTGGCGGGATTAAGAAAATAAAGAATTGATTGTGGAACAGTGGGATGCGGCCTTAGGCTCTGTACAAATAAGATTCAAATACAGTTTCTTAAGCTTCAGGCAGAATTGCAAGAATTACCGAACGGAATTCCCACAATTACAGCTGAGATAAAATACATTTTGCTTTTATTTTATGCAGATATACTTTTGTCTTCTGAACTAATTTCGGTCATTTCTACAATCAGACTGTTTGTCATTGTGTCTCTTCACACAATCAAGTATTTATCTATAGCAGCTTTCTGGGTAGGTATGGGATGGTAATAATTCACAATATTTACACAATGGTTCGCACACATGGATAATCCCAAGTAGTCTATAGAAAAAATATGAATATGAATATATATAACGCAAAAACAATGTCATATGCTAGAGTAACATTAAATTCCCAGAAATTTTTTAAAGAATAAAGATGTCAAATTTCCGTACTATCTGCAACTGCCGGACAGGGGAGAGACCACCCAGAAAACTACCCAGAAAATAAAGAGATCAAGCCTTCACACCCTCTTTGGTGCTTTCTCAACAGATGTTGAGAAAGCGTATAACATAGTTTTTGTGTTATATGCAATGCCTGCATTACCATTAACATTTATGAGGGCTGCTGTGACAGTGTGATGCCATGGATTTCAGATAGGTATACTTTTTTAGAAATAAACGTGCACTTTTTTCATATTCATATTTTCTTTGTGGACTACTTGGGATTATCCATGTGTGCGGAGCATTGTGTAAATATATATATAAATCCCAGCACCGGCAAGATTCCTGTTAATCTAATGACTGAAGGGTTTCAAAGTACAATTCAGCATTTTAGCATAATTTGAAAAATACGGTTTGGAATTGCGGCAACATTTGTAAATAGAAAAAAGAGGGAAAAAAAGAAAGAAAAACAAATCGCACTCCAATCACGTGAAGATCCGGGTGCTAAACTGCACCAATGGCCAGCACCAGCCCCAGGGAGTGGATATTAGTGGTAGAGGATCTAGGCACTCAAGGTATCTTCAATTGTATTTATTAGACCAAGTGAGACACCGCTACGTTTCCACCCCTGAAAGGGTCTTTGTCAATGGGACATTGTATCTCTTTCACACCACTTTCAGCTTATCATGGGATGGTAATACATAATACATCCTTTTCCTGTGGGTATATTCATGAAAAGCCCAAGCTGACCTGTTTTGGAGACTACATGAGCAAAAGTTGGATATTTAATAAAACCAAGCAATTCTCAGATTTCACTAGTGGAACTAATCTATGAAGAGTATTTAAAACTAATGGTTATAAATGGTTATAAAAATAGTTTTGAGTCAACAAATGACTATGGGCAAGTGAAGAATAAATAACAGTTCAGGCACTCCGGGATAAAAGAGCAGTTTTATTGGGGCAAAAGCAGCAATGTTTCGGCCCTACAGTGTCTTTATTGAAATGTTGTTGCTTTTGCCCCAATAAAGTTGCTATTTTGGAGTGCTTGAACCATTATTTATTCTGCAAGTCTTGGAAGGGAGGCCTGGCCAGCCCTTGCTTCAGAGCACCCGGGTTATTTAATGAGTGCAGCATCCAGTACGTCTCTACTATGGGCAAGTGAAAATTGACTGGGGCAATTTAGGCTAAAATAACCAAAATTGGAACACATTTATGTTGAGTTGGAGGTCATAGACAAATAAGCAGTTTTTAGTACTTTGTAGATTGTCGAAACATTGTGTTTAGTTAATATCCTCCCTGCACTGCTTGGCTTATGTTGGTATTTGTAAGAAAAATAGTATTTTTTTGGTTTTTCGCAAGATGTTGGGTTTATGAAAGTGCAAAAGTTCCCTGGGCCATCTATTAATCGGGGGACTGTGCAGTGGTTCACCCATTAAAGGGACTCTATAGATGCCAACATAACTTTAGCTTAAAGGGAAACTATAGTGCCAGGAAAACAAACTGTCAAGTCCCCCCTCCCCCCAATGGTGCAGAAGGGGTTAATAACTCCTTCTGTCCCTTACCTCGGCACTGTCCCTCGGCACTGGCTCAGCTCTGCCCACGCTCCTCCCGCGCTCGCATTAAGATCTTCCTATAGGAAAGCATTATTCAATGCTTTGCTATGGGGATTCTAGCGACGCTGGAAGTCCTCATGCATAGCGTGAGGACATCCAGCATCGTTTAGATGACCAAAAGTCGTCTAAGAACCCGGAAGTCCCTCTAGTGGACAGCCACCAGAGGAGGACTTAACCCTAGCAGGTAATTATTGCAGTTTATAAAAACACTCCCTGCTCAAGTCTCTGACATTTAGGAATTAAATCAGTTTTGTTTTTGTCCATGCAGCCCTAGTTACACCTCCCCTGGCTGTGACTGACACAACTTACATGAATAAAAAAAATGGTTTCCAATCTAATGTTAACTTACCTTAGACGTTTTTATCTCCTGCTCTGCAAACTGAACTTCAGTTACACATGGGGCGCTCCTGCAAGGTCTAACAAGCCATTAACAGTTCAGGACATGAGACAATGACATGAAAGGAGGTGTGGCTAGGGCTGCATTAACTCCTTATGTATCTTTTAATGGCAGAGAATTGAGCAGTGATCAATTTGGTGATCTATACACCAAAACTGCTTGATTAAGCTAAAGTTATTTTGGTGACTTCAGTGACCCTAAAAAATATAGATTTTTCTAGGTTGCCCAGTCTCTCTGGCTTTATTACTGTCAGGTTTATACAGGCCTACCCATGGGTCTGGTTAACGTTTGACTCTGTTTTTAGAATTTTCTAGGTGCTATAAAAATTCAATCAATCAGTGTTAAGGGTCAGTTGATTATTTGGTAGATCTTTACGAATGCCGCATTGCTGCATTTACATAAAATCCAGATATAGTGTCCCATATGCTTCTGTGAAGTGCATGCAAGGCACGTGTACTGAAAAAGTTTATAAAAAAATAAAATGGTTTTGCCCTAAAACAAAGAGAAAATAAGTTAGTATGGTCAGACTGAGTATCTTATACTTGGGGGGCCAGTGAGAGTGCTTATGACCCAGGGTGCCATTTAGTCTGGTACTTGCCCTGGTTCGGGAACTGCATTTATCTTTGCAGAAAGGACATTATATCTCTGCATTTAAGAGCTTATAATCTAATTTTTCAGCTCTAGACAGAGAATAATGAAGGTTCAGTTTCTTCTTTGTAATGGTTTCTTTTCACAGGTTTATGAATAGTTCTTTAATCTGTAGTTCATTTTCAGTATTTTGAGAGAATCTGTTCAGCTAAAAAGCACACATTGCAGTTTGAAGACCTGAAAGAAAATCTCTGTTCACATAAAGGCCCCGGTTTTATTGGATCCTTAAAAAAATATCAAGGTGAGAAATCTTCAGAAAAAAAAATCATCTATCTAAAAAAAACACTTTCTCTACAAGTTCCATGATTCTATTAAAAGTGCTAGATGTGTTCCTTTAAGCACTTTCATGAAACTCTTGACTTTCTACTCTTCACAGTGTTCTTAAATTCTTTCCCAGAACTGTAAACAACAATTCACTAGATGTTTGGTGGCACATTGCATTTAAAGGATAGTGTGAAATTCTCAATTTTGAATTGCTGTGAACAATTACTTTTATGGGCTTAGCCAGGGATTAGCCCGGCAGAGTGTAATATTGTTTGTAATCCACAGTAGCTCTAGTTTCAGACATTGTATATTTACCTGCATGACGGAGACTGACATGTAACTAATATACCTCCCAAGATTGGAAAGTATGAAATGGGGACACTTAGCAGCCTTCTGTCAGGATCTTACCTGATGTGGAGTTCGGTATGCAGAGATATATGCTCACCCTTGCAAATAAACACAGGCCAAGGTGGTAAGGTAAGAATTAACATGGCCTGTGAGCCTGTGCACGGGGGCTATGCAGGATATTGCTCCAAGTCACAGTACAGGCAGGAGAATCATCTAGGGTATGCCAAAAGTCAGAGGTTGCCAGAAGTCAGGATAAATGAGGGTAAGCCAAAGTCAGAGGATGCCAGAGGTCAGGACACACGATAAGAAAAAGTCAAGGTCAGGAGCCGCCTGGAGAATACAGGATCACAAATACAAACACAGGAACCAGAGTCAATGGACTGACACTGCCCTCAGAAAGAGGCAGTGTTTTATACCTGGCTGGTTAAGCATCTGCTTCAGGTGGACTGAGAGACTGGAGCAGTCATAGGAAAAGACCAACCCCATAGTGCTGGAGACAAGACAATATCGGACTTCAGCCTAATACATGGGCTGAATAGTGGCTCAGAGGAGAAACAGCAGGCCCAGGACTGCAAAGCACCAAGGTTCAAATTCCCTGTTGGGCACCTCTGGGGCAACCACATCTGGCCATTTGGACACCTTCATAACTTCCTTCCTGGTGATACCCATAATGGATAGTCCCATGGGCATGTCAGGACCATGCTGTTGGAACTAAATTGGGATAGGGGAATGGTTTCACCAAAAGCTGGACAGTTGGGAGCCCTGAACTAAGCTCATGCTTACTTTACATTTCTTTTATAACCATCAATTTTATTAGAAATTTTCTATAGGTTTGCATTCCATCTTCCAATGAGATGTCCATAGCTGCGAGTATTGCTAGACATATGGCCCACTTTTTTGTGGAAGGTCCTAATGAAAAGAAAGAGTTAGAGAGAAGGCTAAAAATGAATGACCTTTACAGAGTAGGAAATGGACAGAACTTAACTTTCCAGCTCACCTAGTCAAGAAGAGTAGGCTATCCCAGAAAAATGTCATGTGAAACCCAGAACCTAAATAAGGCCTGTGGCGGACCATCATAATATATCTGCCAAGAATTCCCTTTCCCGTAGTATTATAGCTCTTTCCCAATGATGTAGTGATTACAGCTGGTATAGCGCTCTTCCCCATACATAAGTTGAAACTTAATGTCGGAAGTGGATCTGGTTTTATTAGGTTCAACACAATCATTTATACACGGACTCCCAGCATGGAGTCCATATTCACAATACAGTGATCCCGCCCTGGTGCCTCTAAATCTGGGAAATAATTGAGTTGAGGCTCGCTAAAATAATCTCCCGGATACAGAGCACACCACAAAAACATTATAAAAGTGTACAGGAACCCCACACATTGTATATCCCTGGATAACGCTGATCCAAGCACCCATGTTGGCAAAATAGCACCCAGATCTGTGAATAGATGACAAAATTCCACTGGGGTAAAGTTTTCACCAGTGCACGCATGGTCCATGCCCAAAAGAGTTCCAAAGCGATTAGTGCTTTAGCCGGTCAAATGTTGGAAGTTCCTGTGGACGAATTAGCGGGCACTCCCGCTGGCTCCCAGGGAGGGATTGTTCCGCACAGTCTGAGTCACCTTTTTTTCAAAAAGCGCTCTTCTAGTTGAATTGGAATTATGGGAAACTCCCATAATTTGACCAGGAGTTGGGACTAGTAGCAGCCGGATCAGACTTCCAGAAGAGTTGCACATAAGTCCCACTATAGTCTTTGTGGCTTTCCAGACTTTGATTACTGCTAGTAGAGTGGTGCTTCTGGGTAGTTGGTTTGGAGGCGAAGGTGCGGAGAACTAGGAGTAGTGGGAATAGGCATTAGGTGACAAAATACAGAAAAAGTAAATAACATAAGGAGCTTTTGTCACAAGGCCTTGCTTTAATATTGTTGAATACCATTTTCAAATGTTTTAAAGCATTGGGAGATATTTTTAAATTATTTAATATTATGAAACATATTTAAATTTTGTAATATTTGGCTTTTTAAAAATTTGTTATGTGATATATTTTTTGATATTTTAATATGTTAAAATGTTATCAAAATATGAAATTCTTTGAAAAGCTTATCTAACATTATTTAATCAATGCCCAAGTGTTTATAGGGCCTTTGTTTGAAAACAAGTCCATATCCATATACATCACACTAATAAAATAACTGGACAATGTATCCATGTATATTCTTTAGGCAGATCTTATTCTTACTGTAAAAAATGCTTACCTTTGCCATAGGTGACATCTCCTTTCTTCAAGTCTAAATGGGTGACCACCTTTCCTTTGGACAGTAATATTACTGAACAGAATACCCGAATTATGTTTGTACTGGCCTTTTATAAATCTGTGTTATATTTGTGTGATAAGGGTTCAGAGGATAGAAAAACTCTACAGTAAGGTCTATATAATGTATTGCTATTATTTTTTTTTAAAGGGTATTTTGTGGTTGGTAAAAAAGTGATAAATAAAACTCATTATTAATGGAAAGAAAGAGAAGTGTGCTTTCTTGGCAAAATTGTTCTTTGATTTCATTTAATAGAAAAATAAAACAATAATTATTGGCTTTAAAATTACAGATATTATTTTTTTCTGACTCAGGCGCTGAGTTTTGAGAAATTCTGACCAGGGCAATAAGTTACAAAGAAACAACATCGATTCCAGCAAAGAAACAGAAGTTAATAGCGGTTTAATGAAAGTGTCATCATTTTTCCAAGTAAAATAATTTTAGATTTCAGAGTAAAGCAAATTTACTCTGGGATTCGGTTTGAAGCAGATGTTTTCCTGACACGATAACGCAAGCTGTGTTCACGATGACCTTGCAGGATAAAGCATTTTTCACGCAATGTGTGGAAATTCTTCTCTAACAAAGGCCAGTGAAAAGCTAGCAATTTTAGCAGAGTTAAATATTAATTACAATAAGAAATATCAGCGTTTTTATAGCTGACAGATAACACAACACTTTCTCTGATCCATGCAGATTGTAACGTTAATAAATTAGGGCTAAGCATTACTTATCTTGCATATATTTATATTTATAACTAGAACAGACGTCTATTTGAATATTCATATCTACATGCTTGTATTTTATTATATATTATATATGAGCGTAGTTGGCAATTCATTATTTTAGGATCTTAGACATCCCCGAGAGCAAGTCACTCAATGGGTTAAATGCCATTGAGTCCATGTCTTGGGTTAAATACGCTTGTCTGTATATTTCTCTGGTTCTTCACTTATGTTATTTTACTAGGTGTCACTTTATCTGATATATTGCTATATTTTGATGGCTTAACTTGTCTGGATTTTAGTTTTATTGCCAAAAGTATTTGGATATGTGGTTCTGACAGGCAATTGGAGCTGCTTCTCCTGTGAGATGAATTTACAGAGATGGATTGACAGGTAACGGAAGGAGAGGAATGAAAATCCCATACAGATGGACAGCTCGAGTTGTGAATGATAGAACCATTTTAGGCCTGTCCTTATTGTGTTTAACCCCTCTAATAAAGAAAATAAATGTTTGCCTCTCCTGGGAGACTAGTTCTGGAATCCACTACAACTACTTACCTTTTTAATTTAGTTTTTGAGAAATAGGAAAGTGTATGTAATAAAGAACAATAGAAACAACTACAGCAAATAATGTATGTAGATTTGCTGAGGACTCTAAAACAAAACACAGGATTTATCATGACATTGGAGCCCAGGGAAGCCATCCTCCTGCACCGAAAAGGTATGGAAGCAGTGGCGTGGCTAAAATTATGTAAATTTATCTTTGTGTGTATGTGTTATCTGTTTTGTATATGTGTGTGTATATGTGTATATGTATATGTGTTATCTATATATATATATATATGTGTGAATATGTGTTAACTGTGTGTCTATGTCACTGTTTGTACATGTGTGCATCTGTGTGTACATGTGTGTTTGTCTGCATTTGTGTGTGTCAGTCTATGTCTATGTATCTGTATGTATGTGCAGTGGTGTCGCTAGGGGGGGGCAGAGGGGGCCACGGACCCCTACATCATGCCGTGCCCACCTTGTGCACCCCCAAATGCAGGACTTCATTATTCTCCCCCCCCCCCCCCGGTATTATAAAAAAAAAAAAAAACACCCAGAAGATGTGCCGGTCAGGGGTAAATGCTGCACAGGAAGGGGGAAGCAGGAAGGAGTCCCTGCTTCTCCAACGTCCAGACTCTAGGAGCTGCACTTCTCCCTTCCAGCCCATAATGGACAACGGTATGTGTGACTGTGTTTGCCTCTGTGTGTGTGTCTGACTGTAACTGTGTGTGTACATCCCCGGTGCTTTCTCCTGTAATGGTCCCAGTTTATGGACCCCATAGGCGGGTGGCTGTGAGCACATCAGAGGCAGCAAGGGAGCTGTAATCCTCCTGCTCTGCTCCCTTGCGCTCCAACTACTGATGCCGGAATATGATGTCATATTCTGGCTCCCTACATCAGTAGACACCCCACAAGAGAGCAGAGCAGGAGGATTACAGCTCCCTCCAGCCTCTGATGTGCTCACACCTGCCCACCTCACAGCTGCCCCAGTGGACCCAGTGGACCAGGGACAGATCCACTCAAGTTCTCCCAAAGTTAGGGAGGCTGGATGGAAAAATTAAAATAATAATATTAGTAATTTATGAGTGTGTGTGAGAGAATGTGTGTGTGTCTGTTAGTTAATGTGTGTATGTGTGTGTCTGTCAGTGAATGTGTGAGTGTGTGTGTGTCTGTCATTGAATTTGTATGTGTCTGTCTGTGAGTGTCTGTTACATCAGTGAGAGTCTGTGGTTGTCATTGAGTGCTTGTGTGCCTGTCAGTGAATGTCAATGTGTGTAGCTATGTCTGTAAGTGAATGTGTGTATGTCAAATCAGTGTGAGTCTGTGTCTGTCAGTGACGTATGTGTGTTTGTCATTGAAAGTGTGTGTGATGGTCAGTGTGTATCTGCCAGTGAGTGTGTCACTAAATGTGCCCCCTCATACAGTCACCTTCCTGCACACTGCACGCCACAATGTCACCTTCCTACACACGGCCCCCCTATACTGTCACCTTCCTACACACTGTCTGCCCCCTTCCAGCCCACGGGTAAGAGGGAGGGAGGGGGGATAAGCTCAATTTAATTTAAACGTCTCACCCCCAGCACTTCTCCAACACTACATTCACTACACAGACACTACTACATACACTACACAGACACTACATCCACTACATCACTACATCTACTATCCACCAAAAAAACACTAGATTCACTCTGCACACTGCATTCACTACACAAACACAGACACTGCATCCATTTCACACACACATGACAAGGAAGAAGGGGGAAGAAAATACATCAAAGGGAGGGTAAAAGAGACATGGATGTAGAACACACCACGGTAAAGAACACACCAAACAATGGGATGCCCTGATGTAAAACCACAAGTCTCTCCTACCAAGTTGTACCCCCTTCACCCCCTTACAAACCCAGCCCTCATGACCTAAAAGGCACAGTGTATGCATTCCTTTGTACTATCCTATATGTACAGCCCTGATTTGTTGTCATATGCTATTAAATGCTAAATGAAGTTACGTAATCCTTTATGCTACCTCAAATATCCATGGGAGCACATAGAAATGCTGGAGGAACAGTCACTAAGCAAGAGCTGTATGTATACGCTATGATATACTGATCTGTTAACTACACAGTACAATTACCTGTGAACCGAAATGTAATAAGCATGCACTGTCCAAGAAAAATTGTCAAAAAAAAAGAGAGAGACATGGATGAAAGGAGAGGGGGGCTGAAAAGACATTGATTCTTCAATCCATGGGGTAGATGCGAGCTGAACGGACAGTGCGGTTACATCTAAGGTGAGACACATTATCTAACTGGCTGAGACTGCACTTTGCAGAGGGATTAAGGGAGTGTGTGTGGGTATATATATACCCACACACACAAACATGCATGTTTTATAACTACCCTAATTATGTCCCTGGACCACCATGTGCCCCCCCTAAATATGAATCCTAGAGACGCCACTGTGTATGTGTCAGTGTGTATCTTTGTGTGTGTCAGTTTGTGTGTATGAGTCACTGCGGGTTTTGGTGTGTATGTGCAGGGCAGTGTATGTGCATACATCCAAGCAATCAAAAGCCAACTCTACATACAAACACATTCGAACACAAACACTGAACACAAGTACCCCGCTGCTTCCACATAGTAATAGTATATACAGATATACTACTGCATTCAAATAGCAACACTACACACAAATACACACATATATCCAAACACACAAAACATGCTTAGACTCAAGTACAAATACAAACACATGTCAGAAATACAGCTCTGCAAAGATGTGCACATGGTAGATTCCCAGCTGGTAAAACATTGCGGGAATTGTATGACAGATTTACCCTTTGGTCATGCTAGAGGGGACCACCCTAAATTCTTGCCTCAGGGCCCTCTTTACATTAATTCTGTCACTGGGCTGTAGTGGAGGTTAGGGGCAGTAGTGGAGATTAGAAGCAGTAGTGGGGAGTTAGGAACAGTAGTTGGGGTAAGGAGATGTAGTGGGAGGTGCTGTAGCTAAGGGTTCAGAGCCATTGTTGGGGATTAGGAGCTGTACTGGGGTTAGCACCTGAAGATAGAGTTAGAGGAAGGAATGGTCAACAAGGGCTGTAGTAGGGAATTCAGAGCAGTAGTGGGGTTAGGAGTTGTAGTTGGGAGTTAGGAGATGTAAATGGGGTTATAGGCAGTACTTAGGGCTAGAGGTTTTAGTGGAAGGTTAGGAGCAGTAGTGTGCGCTCAGAAGCAGCTTTTGCAAGTTGTTTTTAGACATACTCCTAAAACATGCTTAATTAAATGTGTGCATGTTTTCTTTGTGGTATACATGTTAAATAGTATTTTTTTTTATCCTTGTGAAGTGGAGTGTTCTTTTCAACGCAAAGGAGGAGTTTTATCAAGGTTTTGCAGGGGGTTTTTCACTTGATTTGTTGCCCGTGGAACATTGAAGGTACGACAATGCTTTTATTGCTGGTCTAATCACAACTCTTGCGTCTGTCTTCCTGACTGCCACTACAGGATGCCTTCATGTCCACAACTGAGTCAGATTGATTGATGTAAAAGTTTTTCATAGAGAAGCATTTGAATAGAGAAGCGCTGCCCTTGCTGCTCTTGCCTCCAATGTTTCTCTGTGAGAAGCATTGGATTGCATGAGAAGCCAAAGAGGAGTCCCGCAACACAGGAGGTGAAATGGGCGGCTGTAAGGAGTGAGTCTCAGCGCTGGAAGCAGGGTGAGTAAAATCCTGTTTTAAAATTAGTTTCAGGGGGACCCAGAAAGCTAAATAGGTTCTACAACAGTATTGCATTATAAATTGTATTCCTAACACTATAGTATTCCTTTAATAAATCTCCCCTGAAAACCAAGAAAATTACTTCCCATATATGGAAGCCCTACTTCTAAATATGTGCACTTTAACCTCTACCATGTTTACTCCACTCTCGATGGGAGTTCTGCTCCAAGTCATGACATCTCTACTCTCTGTCATATGAATCCAATGCTTTATGTAATTTATATTAAAATTTGAAGTCTTATTCTTCTAGCCAGACCTTAGCAGGTACTCATCACTATAAAATAAATTTCTAATAAAATAAATACCTTATTTAAGCAGATCTGTCATTATCGAGGGTCTTTGCATATTTCGTAAAGACCTCCGAAACTGACCGATCCGATGTCCAGTGCAGGGTAGGTAAGTTTTACTTACCTCAGGCTGTCTCTTGCTGTCATCGTAATGCTGCTACCCTCTCTGGCTCCTGGTGCCTCGAGTGCCAGGAGCCACGTCGGTGCTGTACCCTGGTACATGCATGAGAGTTCTATTGAGAATCCTTTGAGACCTCATGATGCTCCATAGACAGAGCCTGATTTCCACAGCCAACATTTGTGATGGCTGCTGTGATTAGACAAAAGTTGATGGCGGAGCTCTGCCTTTTGTCAACTTGTCTCAACCTCAAGCTTTACCATAAGACCAAGCAGATTACTTTGTCTTATTGTACCTTTTGATTGCGTTGGGATTTCAAAGAAATTCAATGAAATTCCAAGTCAGTCTTGATCAGTATTTCATAAAAAAATATATATATCTTTATGGAACTGAACAGTGACAGATCTACTTTACGTTGAACTATGTTTAATTTCAGATGAGACACACTGATAGTATGCAGTGTTTACCAATTAATGATGGAAAACTATATATTTTCACTGTACCAAGTGAAAGTACACAAGGTTTTCTATAGAACACATTTTCTAAACGTGTTAAAACATTGCAAAGCTCTAGATCAATAATTTTTCATCTAACCCATTAAAATCACTTATTTCCTTTTGATTCAATTTTTTTTTAAATGTTAAATAAAAAAAGATGTAATGCTTTGCATGAGTCAATGATGTTATCCGACATGTCTGATGTTTTCTTTTCCAGAAAGGCTGTCAACTTTCAATCTTGGCTAGCCGGTGTCATCAAACATATTTACAATGTGCTTTTTGTTATAGTGGAACCAGTCTGGATTTTTCATCTGGTTCTTTATTTGGGACAGCAGAGAAAGACCCATTAAAATAATGAACATGTCGAATCTTATATTTACAAGTTTATGAACGATCTGTTATTTCAAAGAGTATATAGGCAGATCATAGTAAAAAGTTTAGTGCTATGTTCGGGGAAAGGTATAATATTTCATGCTGAAAGTCATGATATTTCTTCCTGAGATGGTTAATATGGTTTGTATTCAGTGGCGTACATACCAGGGTCGCAGGGGTCGCAGCTGCGACCGGGCCCGGCCCACCAGGGGGCCCGGCCGCCCCTGCGACCCGGTATGTAGCCACAGGGCCAGCCTCTTCCCCTGGGGGGCCCAGGAGCCGACCACGCCAGGGCCCCCCGAGGCTGGCCCTGCTGTCACCGGGCAGGCGGGTGGCCAATCGGGCAGGCGGGCGCGCGAGGGAGCACTCAGTGCTTCCTCTTCAGCTCCCTCGCGCACCGCACTGATACCGGAGCCGGAAGATGACGTCATCTTCCGGCGCCGGCATCCCTACGCGGCGCGCGAGGGAGCTGAAGAGGAAGCACTGAGTGCTCCCTCGCGCGCCCGCCTGCCCGATTGGCCACCGGCCAGGAGCCCAGCAGCACCACTGGACCCCAGGGAATCCCCCCAGCACTCCAAAAGGTAAGGAGGCTGGGGGGGATTAAATAAAAAAAAAGTTAGTGTTAGTGTGTGTGAGTGTTAGAGTGAGTGTTAGAGTGAGTGTCTGCTAGTGAGTGTGTGTGTCTGCTAGTGAGTGTTAGTGTGTGTCTGCTGGTGAGTGTTAGTGTGAGTGTTAGAGTGACTGTTAGTGTGTGTGTCTGCTAGTGAGTGTTAGTGTGTGTGTCTGCTAGTGAGTGTTAGTGTGAGTGTTAGAGTGACTGTTAGTGTGTGGGTCTGCTAGTGAGTAGTGATGTCGCGAACCCGAAATTTTCGGTTCGCGAACGGCGAACGCGAACTTCCGCAAATGTTCGCGAACCGGCGAACCGCCCGAAACGCCATTGACTTCAATGGGGAGGCGAATTTTAAAACACACAGGGACTCTTTCTGGCCACAATAGGGATGGAAAAGTTGTTTCAAGGGGACTAACACCTGGACTGTGGCATGTCGGAGGGGGATCCATGGCAAAACTCCCATGGAAAATTACACAGTTGATACAGAGTCTGGTTTTAATCCATAAAGGGCAGAAATCACCTAACATTCCTAAATCACAATCAATATGGATTGACACCTGACATATGACATATTGACACCTTGACATATGGATTGACACCTGTCCTCAGAGCCCCTGATGCACACGGACACAGAGCAGAATAGAGACTGGTCCCCCTACATAGGGTCACTTGGCAAATATGGATTGACACCTGTCCTCAGAGACCATGATACACACTGACACAGAGCAGAATAGGGACTGTTCCCCCTACATCGGGTCACTTGGCAGATATGGATTGACACCTGTCCTAAGGTTCCCTGGTACACACTGACACAGAGCAGAATAGGGACTGGTCCCCTACATCGGGTCACTTGGCAGATATGGATTGACACCTTGTTACAAAATGCTATTTGTAATGGGCCCTTTAAATGGCAAATTGCCCTGCTTCCCTGGGTTGTGGAGAAGCCTACTTGCCAGCCTCCTCCCGCATGACTATGGCCCCTGGGAGATTGTGAAAATGTATGCACTTTTATTTGGTGTGTATGGCCTTTAAGACTGTCAGTGGGCATATTGGGGCTTATGGACTCTTTATGTGACTGGTGCTGGCCCTTTAAACACCTTTTTGGGACATCAGGAAGATTGGGACACTGCCCCTTTAAGGCTGTGTCCCCAGACTTGTTGGGGACACTGCCCCTTTAAGACGGTGTCCCCTGTGTCCCCAGACCTGGTGCAAACCCTTTGTGCCTGCCTTGCTATTTCCCACTTGGTTCAGTAAATGGGAAATTATTTCAGCTACAGAGACTAAGTCCCATTCGGCGATGGGACTTAGTCTTTTTTTCAGCCGTTTTTTTCAGCCTTATTTCAGCTGCAGAGACTAAGTCCCATTCGGCGATGGGACTTAGTCTTTTTTTCAGCCGTTTTTTTCAGCCTTATTTATGCTGCAGAGACTAAGTCCCATTCGGCGATGGGACTTAGTCTTTTTTTCAGCCGTTTTTTTCAGCCTTATTTCAGCTGCAGAGACTAAGTCCCATTAGGCGATGGGACTTAGTCTTTTTTTCAGCCGTTTTTTTCAGCCTTATTTCAGCTGCAGAGACTAAGTCCCATTCGGCGATGGGACTTAGTCTTTCTTTCAGCCGTTTTTTTCAGCCTTATTTCAGCTGCAGAGACTAAGTCCCATTCGCGATGGGACTTAGTCGTTTTTTCAGCCTGAAATAGACCGACCTCACAGCCCAAATCTATGGAACTGTTTGGGCAGGAAAATGTGCTTGCGGTCGGTCATAAAGGGACCTCCAGCTAACTTTTTAACCCCTGGATGGATTTGGCTGATTTTTGGTTATGTTTATGTTTTAAGTGTGCTGATTCCAAATATGTAATTATGAAGATGGGATGTGTAGTTTTGAAGTTACAGGGTATGGCTAAAATCTGTATTTTTACTGCCTGTGTTTAATTATGTTAATCTCTTCCCAAACGTCATTTCGTTCAAAGTGGAGAGAATGTTAAAAAAATATATTTTTGTTCGAGTGTGAGAAATGCTTTTCAGCCGCTTCTAATCTTAAGCATCATTTGAGGAGCCATACAGGAGAGAAACCTTATTTGTGGTGTGTTTAGTATTGTTCTGATCAGTTTAATGCCTTCCGCGTCTCCTATCAGTGGACGTGTATATGGCAGCCATTTTAGGAACCGTACACCTGGGACCCGAGCAAGGTCACCTCGTTCAACAGGCGACAACATTTGCCCCTGGGAAACTATCCTGGACATCCTGTACAATGCGTATGG
>OW240919.1:33723249-33753191 GCA_933207985.1 Pelobates cultripes | reverse complement strand
CTTTTGTACTGTCACCAGATCTAAGTGGTGGCAATGGGCACAGTATGCACTGTGAGCTGGCTGTGAGCACAGAAGCTGGCAGCAGTGGGAGACAACTGACTGCTATTCAATCTATAACAGTGAAAAAAGTTTTTTGTTTTTAAATCCAAGCTATTGTGACACCAGATGTAAGTGGTGGCACTGACTGGGGAAATGGGCACAGTATGCACTGTGAGCCTGACACAGAAGCTGGCAGCAGTGGCAGACAACTAAGTGCATTACATTACATAGAAAAATAAAATAAAAAAAAGCATACCCTTATCCCTAACCTAGCTATGCTTTTCCCTATCTTATGAACAGCAGCTACACTTTCCCTCCTCTTACTAAGCATGCAGCTTGAGAATGAATCTAAAATGGATGCTGTCCAGTAGGTGGGAGGGTCTGCTAGGGAGGGTGTGCTGCTAATTGGCTGGAATGTGTCTGCTGACTGTGAGGTACAGGGTCAAAGATTACTCAATGATGACGAATAGGGGGCGGGTCGAACCGCGCATATGTTCGCCCGCTGTGGCGAACGCGAACATGCTATGTTCGCCGGGAACCGTTCGCCAGCGAACCGTTCGGTACATCACTAGTTACTGGCACACCTAAGTCTTCAGCTCAAAAGGCCCTCTCATTATCTGTGTAATTTCATGAAAAAGCTGTATTCTATAAAATTAGTTATTACTTTTATTATCATTTGTTACGCTTCAAACTAATCAACTGCTATGTGTATGGAGTTAACATTTCAATTATAAGTATAAAACAAGTACCCAGAAACAAACGGGTGCAAGGGTGATACTAAAATATATACATTTTTGTGTACCAGGATGCTGGGTAATATTCTGACTACATTTGAAGGGACCCTCCAGACAGGAAGTGACACTGATGTCCTATAAGTGCATGCAACAAATAAAATCATACTAACAGGGTTTTTCACTAAAATGGGAATTCAAGGTGAATAACAATAATAATATTTCAGAGAGAATTCCCAACTTATTATTATTATTATTATTATTATTATTGGCATAACATAAGGTCAAAGTAGCTGATCTGGAAAAATTCAACTATGCTTTCAGTTTGGATACTCTGGCCTTGCATAGAGGTTCCTGACCAATAAGGGAGCCTGTTTCCAGCACTTATGCTGTGCCTTCTTGACATTAAATAGCCTGGTAGGGAGAGATAAGTACCAGAAGACAGTGTTCTCGTTATTCCAGTCAGCTTTAATAGCAGAGCTACAGGAACAGTTATAGAGGGTGTAAAACTCAGTGCTACTCCAGTGTCTTTGTGTGAGGCTGGACAGGAAGTGGAAGGGATCACTTCCTGTCTGCTCACTATAAACCTCTCACACAGGAAACACCTTGCAGATGTAGCAGAGGAAGATCTGAGTGACCAAAACTTTTTAACCACTCCTACAGCTCTATATATCTTCAATCCGACTGGTCTACAGCAGACATAGGTGAGTGAGTACTTTGATAATAACCCTTAAAACTCCAGCATTCAAAGCCTAAACCTGAAAATAAGCCTTCTAACTTAATCCTACATTTGATCATCTTAAAACACCTCATGTACCCTGATACTACATTTAACCCAACTTTAACACCAAATCCCAGTAACTCTAAACAGCACTTATATTACAAGGGCATTGTCAGTTTTGCACATGACACAAAACTAGGTAATAAAATACAGTCTGAACATGACATAATTTCTCCACAGAGGGATTTGGATAAAGTGGGGAGACTGGGCAGGCAAGTAGCAGATGAGAATGAATACAAATAAATGCATGAGTCATGAATTCTGAAATAATGAACCCACAAGTCAGCTATACATTAAGTTGGGTTGAGATAGGGATAAAATTGAAGTGACACTCGACTTCCCAAATACGAAAATAAAATATCTGTTTAGTAAATACACCTCCAGCGAAAACATGCATGCATTTAGTTATGATTTTTTCATTGAGAATATATCTAAAAACAGCTTGCAAAAGCTGTAGATCTCTTGTTTGCAGCTTTTGCAAGTTCTCCCCTTCTAACCCCACCCAGACTTTCTGTGTCTGTCCAATCACAGACTTCCTAATACAGCTCAATGAGGCATCTTTGCAAGGCAGGTGCTTTAAGCAATTGCTTCTTGATGAGATTACCTCTATTGAGCTAACTAAACCAGGAAGTAACATGATGAGCTGGCTGATTGAAGGTAAGGGGGGTGTAACAAAGTTAATTTATAAAAGTGCAAACATCTATTGAAACCTGCACTTTTATTTTTGTAAATTGAAAAAAAGAGGACACACTCTTCACACATTAAATATTTCAGTGAGCTTAAGTGTTTTAGGGGTTGGAGTGTTCATTTAAATGAAAAAGACTTGGGTCAATATAGATCACAAACTAGGCAACAGTATGCAATGCCTGTCTGCCGTATAAAAAGGGAGTTTGATTCTCGTGATCCAAATATAAATTTTGTCTCTTTACAAATCAATGGTTAAGCACAGACCTTGAATATGCGGTGCAATTTTGAGCACCAGTTTTGAAGAAGGATATTTCAGAACGAGAAAAAGTGCAGAAGCTATCTACAAAACTAGTAAGGGTAATAGGAAGTATTAATTTTTTTACAGCAGACAAGAGATCAACCATTGAATCTGGAAGAAAGGCATTTTCACCTATGGCAGAGGAAAGGGTTCTTTACAGTAAGAACAATAAAGCTGTGGAATTCTCTGCCTACAAAGGTTGTCTTATCAATTCTATAGATAATTTAAAAAAAAAAAGGTTTTGGTGCCTTTTTTCGCTTAACTCCTTGACGACCGATGACGGTTCAGGACCGTCATCGGAAAAATCCCCTTGGGGACCGATGACGGTCCTGAACCATCATAACGGTCTGGGGCTACGTACCTGATCGCGGTCGGTCCCCCGGCGGCGATCAGCGCTCCTCCCGGTCCAGGGGGACTGCCTGTCTGCCCTGGCAGTCTCCTCTCGGCAGATCAGGACCCCGAGGCCATGTGATCACTCGATCACGTGGCCGCTATAGGTGCCTGTGTATATGCCTGCAGGGGGACTGTCTGTGCTGACAGGAAGTTTCCCTGCAAGTGAAAAAATCTAAAATAAAGTTAAAAAATAAAGCAATCAGTGTAAACAAACAATATATATATCATATATATATAATGTCACACTAAGTGTATTTTTATATACGTATATTAATATACAAAATACACTTTTAATTTAAATTACACACGTATATATACAATATATAATAACCATACATATTATATATATATATATATTATTATCAATTATAAATAATATGTTAATAAAAATAAAAAACAAAATGTAAAACTATTTTTTAATAATTAAAAAAAAAATATATATATATGTAATTTTATTCTAACAGTAATTTGATATTTATATATATATATTTTTATATCAAAATACACTTAGAATGTAATGATATATATATATATATATATATATAGCTATGTATAAATAAATAAATAAAAATAATACGAAATATACATATGTCCATATACATAATTACATAAATAATTTCATAAAAATACATGTAGACGTCAAATATATAAATATGTATATATATTAAAATTCTACGTGCATATTTATTTAATATTTTTACATAATTCAGTAATTTTAATGATTGCAATTTGAGGGACCTGCCTGCCAACCCAGGCCGAAAGTCCAGAGAATTTAATTTGCTAGCACTGTGTTTAACCCTGTAACTTTCTATGACACCCTAAATCCTGTACATGGGGGGAACTGTTTTACTCGGGAGACTTCGCTGAACACAAATATTAGTTTTTCAAAACAGTAAAACATATCACAGTGATGATATTGTCAGTGAATGTGAAGTTTTTTGCATTTTTCACACACAAACAGCACTTTCACTGATGATATTATTGCTGTGATACATTTTACTGTTCTGATACACTAATATTTGTGTTCAGCGAAGTCTCCTGAGTATAACACTAACCCACATGTAGAGGTTTTATAGTGTTTGTGAAAGTTAGAGGGTCGAATATAAGGCTTGATTTTACTTTTTTTTTTATTGAAATTTGTCAGATTGGTTAGGTTGCCTTTGAGAGCGTATGGTAGCCCAGGAATGAAAATGATGGCATACCATTTGCAAAAGACGACAACCCAAGGTATTGCAAATGGGGTATGTTCAGCCTTTTTTAGTAGCCACTTAGTCACAAACACTGGCCAAAGTTAGCGTTTTTTGCATTTTTAACACACAAACAAATATAAATGCTAACTTTGGCCAGTGTTTGTGAATAGGTGGCTACTAAAAAAGACTGAACATACCCCATTTTGAATACCCTGGCTTGTCTACTTTAAAAAAATATGTACATGTGAGGTGTTTGTTCGGGGAATTATGACAGTTAACGGTGATACAATGTCACTATTGATAAATTTTAAATATTTATATATTGAAACAGCAATTTCCTACTTGTATTTATAGGCCTATAACTTGCAAAAAAAAAGCAATAAAACATGTAAACACTGGGTGTTTTTAAACTCGGGACAACATCTTGAATCTATTTAGCAGTTTTTTCCATTAGCTTTTATAGATAAGTAAAAGATTTTTCAAGTAAAAGTCCAAAAACATGTTTTTTCTTCAATTTTTCACCACATTTTATTATTTTTTTTTAAATAAAATATATGACAGGATACAAATAATGGTATGTAAAGAAAACCCTTCTTGTCCTGAAAAAAACCAATATAGAACTTTTATGGGAACCGTAAATGAGAGAGAGGAAAATTACAGCTAAACACAAACACCACAAAAGTGTCAAAACTGCTCTGGTCCTTAACGTACAACATCGCAAAGACAAGCCTGTCCTTAAGGGGTTAAACAGACCATTCAAGGATATAATTGACATATATGTCAACAGGTGATTGATCCAAGGAAAACTCTGATTACCATTATGGCATCAAGGAGGATTTTTTTCCCTTTCATGTGGCATAATTTGAAATGGCTACAATTGGGATTTTTTGCCTTCTATTGGATCAATAAAAGAATGGGCTTCTCGGTTGAACTTGATTGATTTTAGTCTTTTTTTTAACCTAGACAACTATGTAACTATAAAACTTTAACCCTTCTCAAGCTGTTAATCTTCTTAACAATTAACACCCTATGTGATCTAACGCTGATATAAACCCCTCTCTAATCTTTTTACCATAACCACCTCTAACATTATCGTAAACCCTGCATTTACACATTTACATATATTATTATTATTTTATTATTTATATAGCGCCAGCAAATTCTGTAGCGTTGTACAATGGGTGGACCAACAGACACGTCATTGTAACCAGAGAAATGGACGCACAGGAACAGAGGGGTTGAGGGCCCTGCTCAGTGAGCTTACATGATAGAGGGAGTGTGGTATAGTCACACAAAGGGTATAAGTAGGGGTAATGAAATAGGTTGCTAGAAAAGTATTTACTGGGAACTTAGTAGGTTATTTTTGACAGTTGCAGGAGAGGAGTCAAGGGGGGTGGAATGACAGTTTAAATGATATGCTTTCCTGAAGAAGTGTGTTTTCAACCATTTTTCAAAGGAGTGGAGACTGAGTGAAAGTCTAACGGAGAAGGGAAGGGAGTTCCACAGAAAAGGTGCAGCCCTGGAGATGTGGGAGTACGGACAGAGGGTAGACGTAGGTCTTTGACAGAGTGTAGGGGCCTTGACGGGACATATTTGTGTATTAGGGAGGATAGGTAGGTTGGAGCACTGTACTCACACTGTACTCACATATTCAAATACAATGGAAAACAAGCACATCACAAAACAGCACATGCATACATTTATATATTTGCAGTTGTCAAATATGAGTGGTTTTAAATGTTTTAGGCTTGCAATGTCCAGGTAATAAATTCACTATTCTTACTTTACCTACCAAATGTTGGGGTTTTGGGAGCAGGGAGAACATTTTTTGTGCTTACAGACACCAGGCATGTAAATCCAGCACTGTAAACTATTTTGTGTTGGGCCACAATAATAAGGGACCTCCTTGCATCATAACCTGTACAATAATTACATATTATTATAGCACATGTTAGGTGTTTCTTTAAAATAATATACACTGGTCAAAAAAATAAAGGGAACACTTAAACAACACAATATAACTCTAAGACAATTACACTTCTGTGAAATCAAACTGTCCACTTAGGAAGCAACACTGAGTGACAATCAATTTCACATGCTGTTGTGCAAATGGGATAGACAACAGGTGGAAATTATAGGCAATTAGCAAGACACCCCCAATAAGGAGTGGTTCTGCAGGTGGTGACCACAGACCACTTCTCAGTCCCTATGCTTCCTGGCTGATGTATTAGTCACTTTTGAATGCTGGCGGTGCTTTCACTCTAGTGGTAGCATGAGACGGAGTCCACAACCCACACAAGTGGCTCAGGTAGTGCAGCTCATCCAGGATGGCACATCAATGCGAGCTGTGGCAAGAAGGTTTGCTGTGTCTGTCAGCGTAGTGTTCAGAGCATGGAGGCACTACCAGGAGACAGGCCAGTACATCAGGAGATGTGGAGGAGTCCGTAGGAGGGCAACAACCGAGCACCAAGGAGGAACAGGAGAAGCACTGCCAGAGCCCTGCGAAATGACCTCCAGCAGGCCACAAATATGCATGTGTCTGCTCAGACGGTCAGAAACAGACTCCACGAGGGTGGTATGAGGGCCCGACGTCCACAGGTGGGAGTTGTGATTACAGCCCAACACTGTGCAGGACGTTTGGCATTTGCCAGAGAACACCAAAATTGGCAAATTCACCACTGGTACCCTGTGCTCTTCACAGATGAAAGCAGGTTCACACTGACCACATGTGACAGACGTGTCAAAGTCTAGAGACGCCGTGGAGAACTTTCTGCTGCCTGCAACATCCTCAAGCATGACTGGTTTGGCAGTGGGTCAGTAATGGTGTTGGGTGGCATTTCTTTGGGGGGCCGCACAGCCCTCCATGTGCTCACCAAAAGTAGCCTGACTGCCATTAGGTACCGAGAAATGATCCTCAGACCCCTTGTGAGACGATATGCTGGTGCGGGTGGCCCTGGGTTCCTCCTAATGCAAGACAATGCTAGACCTCATATGGCTGGAGTGTGCCAGCAGTTCCTGCCAGACGAAGGCATTGATGCTATGAACTGGCCCGCCCATTCCCCAGACCTGAATCCAATTGAGCACATCTAGGACATCATGTCTCTCACCACAGACTGTCCAGGAGTTGGCAGATGCTTTAGTCCAGGTCTGGGAGAAGATCCCTCAGGAGACCATCCGCCACCTCATCAGGAGCATGCACAGGCGTTGTAGGGAGATCATACAGGCACGTGGAGGCTGCACACCCTACTGAGCCTCATTTTGACTTGTTTTAAGGACATTACATCAAAGTTGGATCAGCCTGTAATATGTTTTTCCACTTTAATTTTGGCTGTGACTCCAAATCCAGACCTCCAGGGGTTGAAAAATTTGATTTCCATTTTTTAATTTTTGTGTGATTTTGTTGTCAGCACATTCAACTATGTAAAGAACAAAGTATTTCAGAAGAATATTTAATTCTCTAGATCTAGGATGTTTTATTTTTGTGTTCCCTTTATTTATTTGAGCAGTGTATAAAAAAAAAGGTCTGCCTTAAATTTAGAGAAATTTTCCTTGTGTGAAAAAAATAAAAATAAAATAAACAATTCCCTTTACAACATACATCACCTTCTGTTCTGGACAGCTTTCTGTAACAAATCCTGCTGGACGGATATATTTCATTCAGATGAACAGACTTTTCTGGCTGGCTGTGTCACATTTTCCATTTCAGGTTTGTCAAATGTCTCTGTACAGTGCCCGAGTGAAATGTGAAAATGCTTCCACTGATCTGTGGCATATCCAGTGATTTGTATCCTGCATGGTTTAACCGTATGCCCTTGGCCAACACTGATACGACACTAAAATCAATTTGTTAGCTATATTCATGGATATAATGGACATTCTAAACTGCTAGTTTAATCTGAATTTAGCAAAGGCAAAATGTAAATTTAAATGCATGACTTAAATTGTGCTGAACCTTCAGATACATGGTAAGGGTTTACTTACCTGAAAGAACAGCTTGTTCTAACCACATCCATAATTGGCCAGTTTAATAATAACAAGAAATAGCCAACCCTATCATGTATTAGGGTTAGTATTATGACTTCACTAGTCAATCACATATTTCTCTCAGTCACCTGTTCTAATTATGAATTGCTATAATTAACTGTCCTAATAGTTCATTGCCATCCTTGATATTACTAAATTATGTTAAACACATACATACAACCTATTTCGTCATAGTCTGTCACTGCATGCCAGAAGAACCAAGTGTGCCACACTTACTCAACAGGCACCACGTGGGTATCTGCATCCTGGGAGTGAAGGATGCGCCAAGCTCTCTTCCCAACCGCCAGCAAGGTGCACAGTTCTTTAACAGTGCCTCGCAAGTACATCCTGGGTTCTTTGCTCAGTTGTCTTGTGAACACCTACAGATAGCAATATTCCTGCCTGGATACCTGAATTAACCCTCACTTGCCTTGGTTAACCTTTGTTTGCCTGTATAAGTGACTTATTTTTCTTTTCTCTGCATACCAAGCCCATTCACCCTAAACCATTTGAAATGGAAATCAACTCAATCGATTGATTATTCTTGTGTATCTGCCCCTGGCCAAATTAAAGAAACAATGCGTGCACACTCCCTGAAGTAATTCACACCAGACACAAGTTTCAGGTAGTTGAATAACTTGAGGAATGTTTATTCAGAGGGGACGGCAAGTCCCTTTTAAAGCAAAATTACATCATAAGCATTGTCAGAGATAACATGGAATAATACGGTATTAATTGATTAGGTGTTAAGTAGTTGTCTTAGTGCTCTGCCTACTAGAGGTGATGTCACTGAGACCATGAGGGTCTCCCCCAGATTTCAGCGCCATCTTGTTACACGAGGTAGTTAGTCGAAGTTATAAGAAGGGAGGGGTTAGAAACTTCTAGCAGCCATTTTGTCTAAATATGCGTGAATAGCTTATCTACTGATTTCAGTGTAATGGGTAAATAGACATTTTACTAACTACAAAGATATATGTGTATATGTCCATATTTTATTTCCACAACACCATTACATAGTCATCGCTAGCTAGGCAGCCCTAGCCATTAAAAATAAACCCTAATCATGCTAACTTAATTAATTACAGTTTTTACAATTCATTACATTTATTACAAATCTAGCCATCTCTAACTAATGTTTAGCCATCAGTCATCAAACCTTGATATTACTAACCAACCCAATTCATGTATACATCTACTAGTAATCATTTTACTATTAACTAGCCTTAATCATGGCAAGCCATTGCAAACCTAAAATATTCAATTATATATCACTAAATCAACCCTAATTATACTTTTTATATATAATGCTCCTATCTACAGCACTTGTCATGTTAGAAGAACTTAAAGGAAAACTATAGTGCCAGGAAAAAAAGTTCCCTATAGTGCCCACCTCCCCCCACATTAAAAACCCCTTCTGTCACTTACCTGGGTCCACTCCTTATCCGCCAAAGTAGACAGCCACTAGAGGAGGAGTTAACCCATAAAGGTAATTATTGCAGTTTATAAAAAACTGCAATGATTACCTTTCCAGAGTTAAGGGTGCTGGGACACTGCACCCAGACCACTTCAATGATCTGAAGTGGTCTGGGCGCCCATAATGTCCCTTTAATTAAATATCAATATAACTATGTGTATGAGTACTAATATCTGTGTGAATGGATGCACATTATAATTGCAAGGAGCAAGAATTGCACAACAAAAGTGCTAAAATGGTGGGCCTGTAGGATATATCCCCAGGACCATATTTTAAGGGTATGAAAAGAAACATGATATCAGATTTAAGTTACCTGTAAACATGTTTGCTGTTATCAATGATTGGTTAAGGTAAGAGTGGCTACATGAAAAAAAAAATACATTGTGCTCAGTAATATGTGTTAGATTATGTAACCAAGAAATTGTATAAAATCTGAGTAAATCACTCCCTTATTCAGAGCTTGTATTTACTCTCCTGCAAATGTATGTTCTGCAAAAAAGCACTCAATGAGACCTCAGTGTGTTCTCTTAACTATGAGGAAAGAAATGTTACTGGCACAATGTTATGTTTTAAAATATGTAACAAGCAGGAAAAACATAAAAAGTTACAGAAAAAAAAGAAACTAAATCTCTCTTTACTTTTTTGTCAATCTTACAGGCCATGGTCCAGTATTTCAAAGATTATTTAATGTTTACTAAAGACACAGACACATTTCACAGTATCCTATCCACTGCAATCCATGCTTTACACTCTCGGTTTTTGTTGGCCATACAATGTATTAAATTTTTTTGCTTATGTTATTTAGTTTGTGTTTCCAAAAATTGATCTTATTTGAAGGAGAATATTTCACAATAATTATTGCCGCTGGCGCAATGTTTTTAGCATTATAAAGTAAACATCATCTTAAGCAAATTCTCAGGGTAGAGAACCAACTGTGCATCAGTCTCTCTTTTTCCTCCAGTCTTGATAAATACTCCTGCGTATTTAGTAGCTCTAAGTCTTTTCTTTACACAAATGTGGTTTGTAAATCAATAATTCATTCTGATCTACCCTCGCAGCACCGAAACTACTCACTACAGCATTAATATTAGTTTCCACCTGTAAGAGAAATGATTACGAACACAGAATAAATGTGAAATTTTAAAACGACAACACTGTTTCTTTTCTGTATTGTTTGCACAGAATATTACTGACTCATTGTTTATAAGAGATAATTTTAACTTTAAAAAGTACCAATACCGCTTTATGTAAAAAACCCTTTATAACACCCGAGCCTTGTTTTGCTGCCCACTTGTTGCAGACCATGTGTATACTTTTATGACCACACTCTAGGGCTTCTAATGGCCATTTCCAACAAGATAACACACTGATGACTTCCACAGTCACCAGATTGCTTCCTAATAAAGTTGTTCTTAAGTGTATAAAAGTGTTTATAGATAGAGATAGAATATATACATTATTTATATTTTACTCGTATTCACTTATGAACAAATATATATAAATACCTCGATGGAGTACACTCATAGGACTCCATTTAGTGATAAGATGCTTTTATTCGGCAAATATTTCAAACATATGATGTTGATGTTTCAGTCCATCTGGACTTTAATCAAGACCGAGGCAAGGACAAAACCAGGAGCTGTGAGTGCGGGGCGCAAGGTATTATATATATATGTATATGTATATATATATATATATATATATTTTTTTTTTTTTACACTTGCTTATTAAAGTAGACAATGCCCTTGGGGATACAGTATTTTAGTAGACCAAATCCATTGTATCCATTATTGAACTCCTAGTAAAACAATAAAATATAAACGATCTCCGAAAATGTATCATTCCTATATTCAGCACTATAGACAGAATTGCAGCAACAGATGAGTGATTATAAATTCTCTTTTTCTTCTTCCGAACATGTTCAAGGCTGTCATTATAGCGCATTATCATTCCTTGCATTGTAACCAAATATTTCTCAGTATTAGAGATTGATTTCATTTCTTTATTGCCATAGGAACATTTAAATATGATCAAATGGATATAACAATATATCCCCCTGATCAAATAAACCTTCATGTTCGTACAAACCTTATATTTTTCTGAAATGCGATGTGCGTTCTTTTTGCTTTTTTTTGTGTAATTTAGTATTTATTGAAAATGTTTACATTAAAACTCAAGCACATAATACAATAGAAGGCACTGGAATAGGACAAGACACTCGTTAAAATGCGTTGACGTTGTATGGATGGTGAGACATATGAAAGTGCCCAAGGTAATGTTTTTGCTGTACATGATGTAGTAATAACTGTCGACAAAACCAATGTCATATAACATAATAGTAGAAATGGTAGCAAAGTCAAACAATGCATGCTGTAGGTGTCAATCTGAAATAAATTAAAATCTTACTTATGATGTGAGAAAAGCAGAGAGGATAAACCTGAGAATGTCAATGGGAAGTGAGCAGAGCAAGAGAATAAAATACATTGAAGAAGAAAGAGATTGGATGAACCATCTCACAAATGGACTGTAGCAGAGACTAAAATCAAAGCAAAGAGAGTGTATCTTACTCATATTGTATTCAAAGTTTGGTTAGAGGTAATAAACTTCGAACACGGAAATCAAATGACCTTCTATTTGTCTTGATTACTCTGAAATAAGGAGAGAAGTAATTGCTGATCCATAGATCTTCTACATCTAGGGTTCAAAAAAAATGGCATAATAAGTAAAACAATGTGATTTATTTAATAGACTTTGGCTTTTTTTTTTTTTTTTTTTGGGGGGGGGCAGAATCGAAATTTGGTAGAAAATAAGCCTGTTCACTCATCAGAATTCCTAATGGCACAATGGTAGACTGATTTTCTTTTGCTCAAAACAAAATGTTTGGTAGATTTGTTCATTTGTGTAAAATCAATACCCAGTGGGATTACCAATTCATATTTAAGGGTACCACTACCAAATGAAGGAGTTGCTGTGTTTTATAAATATCTCCATAATTAGATATCCTTAAATATGGGAGTCCCACATAAAAGCACAGAATTTATTTAGGGTGTTGTCTATTAAACAACTAGAGTATTAAAATTAAGAAAAGCCCCTTTCTTAATTTTTATATTTCAGCTACTTAGCAGGTAGCTCCCTATTTTTGTATCCTTATGATTGCCATATTTAAGGATACCAAAATACATAGCTATCTAGTATCCACTAATCACAGCTCCTTCCTTAAATATGGCAATCCTACACAAGGGTACCAAATTTAGGGACTTATCTGCTTTCAAAACGGTGCAGTACTCCATTCATCCGTTTGGATATTCCAAACAAAAATTTCAGACAAATTTCGTCTGAAACAAGTTGACTAAGAGACAACTATTATTTAAAATGAAACAAAATGTATTGTCATCTGAAACTGAGAATTTCCACTGTGCACAACTAAAGTGTATACTGTAACATATGATAATCTCTGCAACGGTATCGCTCGCTCAGCTATCCTGCAGATTTACCTACAGCTCTTGGGTTCTGGAGTAAATCAGCGCAGTCGGCAGATAAGCGTATGGGGTAAATCAGTGCATGAGCCAATAGGCAGGTCTTGTGGTAGAGCAAATCATGTCACATGTCATGTGTGACATGAGTTACTCTACATACAATCTTCTTTTCTTCGGCCCCAAAATAGTCCTTTTTGAAATCCATTATATGTGATGCATTTCAGGAAAATAAAAATAAACAATCAAGAAAACCGCAATACATTCAAAAGAACTTTGCAAGGGTTTTCCCATGCTTTTAATTCTCATTACAGCACTCTGATTGGGTGGCTTCTGACTTCGTTTGAGACTTACCATCGGACTTATCATTATTATTTAATATAAAGTTCCTCACCCAATGATCATGGGACGGAGCATGGGGGGAGACTATGTCCTCCCTATTTTTCATAGGTCCTATTCCAACTGGGGTCTTTCTAGCAATTGAGCAGCAACAGATGTCCAGTCTTTAGTTTAAAATATTTAGTAGATATGCCCTCACTTGCCTCATGGCAGGTGTGGACATAAGGAAGTTTTTAAAGCTCCCTTTTAGTAGTATGTGGTTCTATTTAGGTCCATTGGTATTTTTAGTTATTAAAATTGTCTAACTTTTTCATGTGGTGGTTGACTAGCAAACACTGGCCAGGTGTCACATGCTTAACACCTTCAGTGTCGAGGGTTATTTAACCATTTGCTCACAGGAAACCAACAGTGCCGATGAAATAGTACTCGAAATTATGATTTGCTTTCAAGAGGCAAGTGAACGATAATACAAGAATATGCATCCTGCCGGATGAATTCAGTCCCAAAGTTTTGTAAAACTGGTGCTTTGTAAATATTCAGAATCCTATTTTTTTGTGAGGTTCAAATTTAAAAAGCACTGGCTTTCATCTGAGCACTGAATGCAGATTGTTGCAGATCTTTTCGGACTGACCGAATTCAGACCATTTCTGGCTTTAGTAAATATAAGAATTGCAATTGCAGTTGAAATTTGATCATTGTAATGACTAAACCTACTAGTCAAAGATAGTTTTTGTTTATTAAAAGAGGTTTAATTTCATCACGCATTACACGGATCTTTAAATCATGATACAACTAAATGAGAATTTAGAACATTTTCCTCAAGAAGGCTTGACTAGGCATGTGAATCAGTATGCAGGTAGCATTGATTATGTAATGAAGAGCAGCTATTTCCAAAGTCAGTTTCTGTATCTCAGTAGGCCTTTGATTCCTCCTTATTTAGACCATCTGAGTAAAATGGACATCCCTCTTGAAAGTACTGAGTCAGAATCATCTATGTCAAGCAAAATGTATCCTCCAAGAGCTAATACCTCGAAACAGTGGCCAAGGTGTTTTGTTTAAGAAAAGAGAGTGTTTCTGTCACCTGGGAGGTGCAAAGAATATCAAACTTCCACGAGTGAAGGCAATGAATGATACAGAACATGTGGAAGATTCTTGAAATAGTCTTCCACTGACACTAATGAAATCTAAAGTATTAAAGTAATTTAAAAATGCTTGGGTGTGCTGATAGCTATCCTGAAGAATAAACCAGTAATATCAGTTGAAGATTTTATGAACGCCAGTCTGGAAGGTTTGATTGGTTGTTATGTGCAGACACACTCAATTATATTTATATTCCCATGATCAACAGTGGCAGCTACACTGTCTGTTACCATCAAATATTTAATAAATCAGCCCATCAGAGCTTCTGGTATGTGTTGAGGTCCTATTAAACCACATAGAATTTGAGCTTTTTTCATTTCTAGCATATCTTAAATCTAACTCTTGGGGTGTTAGACTTACCATGGACCATAGTGACAACCAGGTCAACTATTTGGATTTAAGGATTTTTGTTTCAGATAGTAAGATCCGAAACCTTCTTTAAGAAGGTGGACGTGAACAGTTTTCTATTGTCACTATGGTCCCTGGCTTGATAACATTCCCAAGGGACAAATGATGAGGATGAAGAGGAATTGCACCAACATTGAGTCTTATGAGATCCAAACACAAAAATTAGTGAGTGATTTTACAGCTAAACACTACCCAAAAACTATACTGGATAAAGCATATGAGGAAACGAGGATCATGAATAGGAAAGATCTTTTAAGGAATGATAAAAAGAAAAATAAATGTATTGATAATAAGACAAATGAGGTCCCACTAATCTTTGATTACTCAGGAAGAAATAAGGAACTTAAGAAGATTGTGAATAAATATTGGTTTATTCTACAGGAAGATCCCCTCTTGAGCCAGATAGTTCCTAAGAAAACAATAATTATATATAGAGGGACACCAAGTATTAGAGACCATCTCATCAGAAGTAGTTTTAAACAAGATAGCAGCATAAAAACTTTCCTGAATTAGGATGTAGGGTTTTTCCAATGTGGATACTGCCTAGCATGTAGAACTTTAGGAGCCTCTAAATGTGTGAAAAAAGAACTAATAGGAGGGAATACTAAGCAAACATATCAAGTTAAACAATTGATAACTTGCCACATCACTAATTGTATTTATGTCCTTGCCCCTGTAAGATACATTATGAAGAGAAAACCACCAGACAGATGCACATCGGCATTGAGGAGCATCTGCGTAATATGAAAAGGGGCTTTAAGGAGCTCCTTTTATCCTCACACTTTATATACAAACACCAAGAAGACCCCACTAAATTGCAGTTCATTGGGGCTAAAAGGGTCAATAGGAACTGGAGAGGTGAAAATCTGGATAAAAAACTAGCAAAACAAGAGACGAGATGGGTGTTTGAATTGAAGTTGCTATTTCCCAGAGGTTTGAATGGGGAATTTGAGATCTCGCATTTTCTATAATTTATGATTGAACCCCGCAATATACAATGTCTTTTTGGTATATTTTTTTTACTTTTTATGATGTCTTGTATTCTCTTTGTCCTTCTCCCTCAGAATAAGAGGTACCCGATATTGTACATATAACCTTAGGTCTATTCATATTAATGCATATATATGTAGTTTCTGCTCCTTATATTTTTATTCTAAAGCATTATGGAGATATTTTTCTGTATTTAATGTATTCATTTATTTAATACTGAACTGGACCCCTTTACTATCTGCAGAAATAAAGTATAATACTATAGAGATTAATATGCATGTATGTAAATGCCATTATCTTCTTGCTTATTTGGATCCAGCAATGTTATACAGAGATTTTTTTACTATTTTTTATTAAATGTATTCTTATTTGTTTTTTAAATTATTGATTTTTATGCTTAATTCTTTATTATGATCTATGTAGATTTAGTTGTGGATCATTACCTCCCATCTACTATAAATACCTGGAGTTATAAGAACCTAAAATATATGTTTGCATAAAAATATCAAATGTGAATTTATCTTGAACTTTGGAACATAATATGCTTATATTGATAGGTTTTTAGTATGGAAGGGAACAAATGTATGCTCCTATTTGTTAGTTTAAGTACTTATGTGCAATAGTAGGTTGGACATTAGCCCCTAATTGAATGCCTTTTTGCTAGATTAAGCATTTATGTGCAATAGTAGGTTGGACATTTGCTCCTGATTTACATTCCCATGAAGGAGGAATCAAGTGAGTCCCCCACAAGGAAACCACGCCCCCGGACCAATGAAAGAACAGAAGGGGAGGGGAGAGACACTTAAAAGAAGGGGCTGGATGACCCCAATGTTGTCAGAGGAAGCCTGGGTAGGTGCAAGAAATGCGTCACACATACGTCACTGGAGAGGCGGACCCGGTGTGATCACGTGATCGGGACGGACGAAACCCGGAAGTGACTCTCTACATACTTACTGCTTGCTGTATTTATGCTCTTATGCCAGCATAACCCACCACTTACTAAGTAAGAGTTTTTAACCTTTGTTTTATAATAAATTGTATGATATACTATTCAATTAGAGGTCCTGTCTCTCTCTGTCCTATATTGCACAGTACTACCAGCTCCCAGTAAGCACACAGTGTGGGAGTTTTCCCTCTCAAGTGGAGCATTGCAAACCCAGAGCCACGGGTGATATGGCTCTGGTAAATGTGAGGGTTTTTTCCCCCCACGCCCTCCATTTACATACATTTTCTGGTTCAGATAGTCTGCACTATTCTATGTGTTTTTTGTATTTGCAGATTTTTTTCTATCAGTTTAACACACTCTTTTTGGTAAATATTTGCACATAGCATTTGACACCAAGTCATTGTCCTCAGTCATGTCATAGCCTTAAAGAATCCAGAATGTTGTAGATACTGATGAGCTAAGAACAGTCATACTTTCAACTCTGATACATTTGTAAGGAATATAGTTGCTAGAACATTTTTAATGTTTCTTTTTTTTCTGATGATTTGCTAACTTTTACACACAAACCCCACTTTTGATTTGATTTCATATATTATTCAGCTCATCACCATTTAATAGGGTCTGAGCTGTGGATTTTGGAAAAGGTCCAACACACAGTCTCGGATGTCGCATGTCACAGGTAACTTTTTGCAGGTCCAAAAAAATGAACTCTGCTTTGACTGTTAGATCAATTTATTTATTTCTCCCACTGCCAAAAGGACATTGTTGTTCAGTTTCCACTGGTTGTTTATCCTTAAATAATAACACAGTGTGTCCAGTTTTATTATTTAAAAGCTTCTGTTCATCAGAATGAGAATAGACTTTCAAAGGACAAAGACTGGAGGTATTGTATCAGAAATCCAATTTGCTTGGTTGGCTTGTCATAATATCAAACCTCGAATATAACTTCATAGACTCCTGTGGACTGGTGCTCATTTACCCAGACAGTATTGACAAAATAATATCTGGTATCCAACATTCTTGTTTTGTTCTTTAAGATAGACATGGTTGTGTAGAGTAAAAACAACCATTCGGATTTTAAAACCTGCAAATGCATGTATTGTGTTCATTTGCATTGTGTTAACCACATGTGATGCACTCATGATATCTGTGAGATGTAAAATAATAAATCCAACAATTTAAACATGTTCAATAATAATAAGAACGTATTCATTGAATTCCCTTACCCCCACTCGCAGAATCCACCATAAGGGGATTTTATAAAACAAGAATGCATAATAAAGTGATTGTATAACATATAATCATGGACAAATAGATTAAACATTTTTTAAAAATATTTTCTTATAAAAGTTAAAGTCCTTAAATTCCTGAAATTAGTCATCTGGCTTGCATTTGTGTTCCCAAAAGATTAATAAAAGCAGCTCTGTCACCACAATATAATTTCAGAGTGTTTCATACAGATAAAATCTTTATGAAAAATGCATATTGGTTGCACTTGTAGTTCATTTAAATTCCAACGCATTTAAAAGATATAATACAGCACATTAGGATCTGCTCTGGGAATGAGGAGCGTTTTTTTGGACTGGATGGGACTGTTTGTCTCAGAGTAATGTTGGTTGGTTGGTTGGTAGTTTGGGATAGTGAGAATTGTGAAGGGGATTATGGAATTGGGGAAAATGGGGTCTCATATTTGATATATATATTTGTCTTTGACTAAAGTCTAGACCAGGGGTAGGCAACCTATGACACGTGTGCCATGCACGGCACTCGAGGTGTATTTGCACGGCACTCAAGGCTGCTAGAGCCAAACGCACTCTGGCCCATCAGGAGTCCCAGTGAAACTTCAGATATCTGCTAATACGAAGAGGTGGTGAAGGACAATCCTCAATTTATGCATTGCAGCACGTAGAGGAAGTGATCTCAGATCACTTCCTCCCAGCACTTGTGAATGGGAATTCACACTGTAGTAGAGCAGCCCTCGACAGCTATCGCAGTTCCTGTCCTTGACCTGTACCTGGCCAGCCTGGTCCCCACTGGAACCCAGGGAACCCACCCACACTGCTAGATATACACAGCGCTGCAGAATAACCCTCCCCTCATACAAATAATACGAACAACCCACACACAAACATACATACAATCCCCACAAACTTAACACCACTAACAATACACATACATGCACACAACCCCACATGCAGCCTCTCACATGCAATACCCCAAACAGCCCCACACATACACACACTACCAAATACACAATGTGACAAATCCATCCACACACAAGTCCACAAGCAGAACCCTTATACACAGCCCACATTCATATGTATCATACACGATACCATAAACTACTAATGAACATATACAATATAATAGCTCATATACGCACAAATACAACTATACAAAGCAATTACAGTAAAAATAACACAAGCAGAATACGGCAGCATACACACCTCAATTAAAAAAAATAGGACCGGCATGCTACGGGACATCGCAATCCTATATCGGCACAGTGCTGCCAAAAGGTTGCCTACCCCTGGTCTAAACAAACTTGCAAATATTTGGCCTATATTGTTGAGCAGGAAAAATAGATTTTTCCAATTTTTTGGTCTAAAATGTGTCATTTTTTTGTTAAATTTTTCACAACTCTTGGCTTAGTGAATAAATGGAATGATTTAATTTGCAGTACGGGAGGAAAAAGAAAGATTCAGCAGGAAATATAACTGTATGTATATTGCAACATTGTCCAGTAACGGAAAGATGGGATATTTTCATTAATTATATACATTTAAACATTTCTTCACTATAACTATGCATAATTAATTTAAATTCCATAATAAAGTAAGTGTGAATGTTTTTCTATACAGTTTAATGTAGTCATCAAAGCTCGTTCCCCCCGCTCAAAGTCTTTCATTACCCAATTCATTCTTGTTAAAGTTCTGTTCTATATCAGCAGGACAGAAAATTAAAATGTATGAGCTGATACTGCTCTCTATCAGATCACCCAAAGGTCTCATTTTTACAAAGTGACTTTGTGACCACGAGTCACTTAAAATGAAAATGTGACGTGATGCCTGAGAATGCTACAAGACAGTTTCTTTAAATACTATTGGACTCTACTGAGACTTTAACCCTCATTAAAATCTCATAGCCCTTAATTACAGTCAATTATTTTGATTCAACTTTAATAAAGGATTGATCCAAGCTAACTGTGAGCCTTGGAAATAAAATAAAAGACAATGTTTGCTTTAATGATCAATGCAATCTGTACCCATTGATTGCATGGAAGAAGAGACTATTGTATAATTAACCCATTGATTGCCACCGTTCGGTAAAGCCCACCGCAGTGAATTGTGCTCTGGTACTCATACAGATAAACCAAATGCATAATATCTTCGAGGAGATTTAGAGTCATTCATCCTATCTTTTTTTTTTATTCTTTCCTTGTTTTGTTCTTATGTTGTGTGAACGATGATTTGTGTCAAATTATTGACTAGAAAGGGATTTCTCTAACCTGAGAACATCAGACGTGAGATTTTATTTTGTTCACAAACACGTAATTTTCCATTCTCATGAAGTCTTGGATATGTAGTTAAAAATGTCTGTCGGATCCTCTCAAAGCACATAAACAGAGATGGAATCTTTGTAAGCTAGAAGGTGCCTTGTTTCCAACTTTATGTCTGTGTTTTGCAGTATACTACAATTAACATCTGCCTCTACAGATTCTATCTGCTTTTGACTATTTTCCTATTAGTGACTCAAGTGTGAATGTTTTTCTATAAGCAGCAAAATATATAATTTCTGGAGGCAGAACTTAGTGACAGAGAGTGTGATGTTTGCAACCGCAGAATAACTCTCCGGTGTGTTCCATTCCTTAATGCTATAGACTGCTACAATCATCAGTAAAATCCAAAGAAAAAACATTACCTGCACTCTCTCCCAAATCCCAATGCATATTTAAACAAATGGAGGTTATTTGGTTACTCCAATGGCCATTGGAGGGAATGCCCACCTGCCACGTCAAGGCAAACCTCCAAGGTGGTCTTCTATTTCTTTAAATATACATAGGGATTTGGGAGAGAGTTCAGGAAATGTTTTTCTTTGGTTTTTACTATATGTATTGGGGGTGATGTGTACGATGGTCATTGCTGCCGGCCAAGAGTAGTGGGAGTTTGAGCGCAGGATTTATTTATTTTTTTTATCAACCATATAATGAGTCATAGAAACCTGGCCGTAATGAGCCATTTCTGATACAGGTGTGAGGTACTTTTAAGCTCCGAGGCCTAAAAAACTGGCCCTTCCATGGTCTCCCTCTTCTGTACTGAGGGACAAAACTGCACACTATGGAATGAACATGGAAAAATCATATCTAATGATGGCTCTAAAAAGTAAATCACGGTTTCAATTTGAATCTCATTATTTATGATTGTTGTACTTTGCAATGACATGCAAATCAATTTATAACTTTTTTGACATGCGTTTTTCTGGATTTATTTTTCGTTATTCTGTCTCTCACTGTTAAAATACACCTACCATTAAAATTATAGACTGGTCATTTCTTTGTCAGTGGGCAAACATTTAAAGCAGGGGATCAAATACGTTTTTCCCTCACTGTGTATAACCATAAAAAAGAGGAAAAATAGGAAACTGATAGTGAAGTACATAAAAAAACATTAAGGTGAGGGTAAATAAAATTATACTCACTCACACTTTCTAGGAGCTTATGTGCAGCTCCAACTTAGATGCTTGAGCGAAATAATCCCCACCTGAGGATATGGTGAAGTAAAGACTCTTTAGGAGGTTCTTGTGGATGCAGCTTCTCTTGTAGATATGTAGAAGAAATCAGAGATATATAGTGCAATATGCCAGACTCAATAATAAAATATATAGCTATAAAAGATGTACACTCACGTGTACTGGAGCCTATAGAGTGGCTCCACAGGTATAGCGTGACGTGGTATGATCCCCACTCTAGGATATTTGTGCTGGTGGTCTCTCTCCGATTATATAAGTAAAAGAGAAAATAAAACCACAATAGAGTAGACTGTAAAAAGTGATAAATAAAACGAAATAGATAAAAACTACTCACATTTGATAGAGCAAATAGGGATTAGGTGGTATTATCCCCATCAAGGATATGGAGTACAGGAATCCAGAAGCAAACAGGTCCAATAAAAAATACTTTTATTGATAAAAAAACAATAAATGATTAAAACAATAGGGTAAAAGAACTATATAAAACAATAATAAAACACACTTAAGGTGTTTCACCATACAATTACTTTCTCAAAAATGTTCACTTTTGACAGTCTACACTATTGTGGTTTTATTTTGTCTTTTACTTACATAATAAAGTAAAAATGTCTATAAAGTATGAGAACATATAATTGTATTTACCCTCACCTTATTGTATTTTCTCCAACTTTTTATGGTTAGATATACACACTCCAAGGACATTCCAGGTGCTGCACGTCCCTCTCTGTTTTTGACATGCATTTATGCAAACATTTTTTAAAAAGCAAGTAAAAAAGGTGCTAATAACAATAATCCTCTAGTAACCTTTAAAAGGTAACACAATAAATATATCTTTAAAAAGCAGCACCTTATACCCGTGTAGTTGTTCTAAAACACACAATAAATACAAAACAATAACCTTATAATCCAAAATATGTACAAATTTGGAATGACGCCCTTGAAAGGTTCTCTTTGGAAATTATGAATCATGTAGACTATAAGCTTTAACACAATTAGATAAGGATATTGAGATAATCCAAAAAAATTGGAACCTACAGTGGGTACAAAGGATTATGAAGAATTAACTAACAAAACAAAATAGAATTTAGGTAGATTGGAGAAACAAGTAAAATTTGGGAAATATAAGAAATACAAACGAGATATGATGGACTATAAAAATAATAGAGTTAGGAATTTCTCAAAATTTGAAAATAATGAGAAAAACAACGGAACAAAAAATGTCTTAAATAGGAATACGAATAGGAATAAAGAAATTCTTAAAAGTCACAAAACACAAGAGAAAAGAATATGGAAAACCGCAGAAAGTAGAGGTGAAGAGGAATAGACCAAAGTAAAACATAGAAACACATATAACCAAAGAAACTACAGAAATGCCAGTCCCCCCAAAAAAACAGAATAGAAAGGAGATTGAAGTAAAAAATAGTTTTGAAGTTCTATCAGAGGAACGATCTGAATATCCACAGAGTGATTTTTTTAGAAAGAAGGAGAGAGAGAGTGTTTTTTTTCACCTCTAAAAAGAAAGAGGACCAGAGATCAAGAGGATGCAGAGGAGGAGTCAATCTACAGGTTCAGATAGAAAGGAAAAACAGCAAATTGGTTGGAATAATAAATCTATCCAAACACAAATTTACACAATATGATACTAAGGTATTAAGCAAAGGATTCAAATTTGCACCAAGTAGAAAATGTTACTCTTTCTCTGCGTACATAGATCTTTTAAAATACTCAAGAGTTTTAACTTTAGAAATATTTTTTTCAATAAACAAATGTAAAGATAAACCTAGAGACAATACTCATACCACACTTAAAAATAAGTCTAGTTTTTATCCAAGAAATTTTAGAACAAGTGCTATAGATATGTTTGAAAAATCAATAATAGCAGATTTCGAACGATTAGAAAGTAAGAATAAAAATAGAAAGAATAATCTCAATTTTAATGAAAGAAAAGCCTTACAACAATTGAGAGATAATAAGGACATTATTATAAAACCAGCTGATAATGGGGGGGAGGAGTATTGTTATCCAAAATACGAATAGCTACTTAAGAGAATGTTATAAACAACTACAAGATGAAAAACTGTGTATGGTTCTAGAAAAAGATCCCTTACAAGATATACAAAAATCCTTATATGCATATTTGGATAAAGGTAAGGAAGATGGCATCCTGAATGAGGATGAGTACGAGTTTCTCTGAAAAGAGTTTCCTAGGTTACCAGTCTTCTACATCCTACCCAAGGTGCATAAAGATAGCGAACAAAAACCTGGAAGACCTATTGTCTCGGGTATAGACTCAATTTCGGCTAATTTTCTAAATATGTAGATACCAGGCTACAAGATTTAGTTAAAAAAAAAACCTTCCTATTTGAAAGACACATTTAAAAAAAATAAAAAAAAATGGGATAAATCATATATTCTAGTAACAAGTGATGTATCTTCATTATACATCTATATCCCTCATGATTTGAGCTGTCAAGTTGTAAAAGAGTGTTTAATTGGGTCAAATGAATTTTCAGAGGTACATATAGAGTTTTTAATTAAAAGTATTAATTGGATATTAAATAATAATTATTTTATATTTAATTCAAAATTCTCTTTACAATGCCAAGGAACTGCGATGGGGACCAGGTTTGACCCTAGCTATGCCAACCTGTTTATGTCAGGTTGGCAAGACACTTTCGTATATGCCAGCAAACAATGGGGGGCAAACCTGGTCACATGTCACAGGTATATAGATGATATCATTTTTATATGGAAAGGTTTGGAAGAGGATCTTAAATCGTTTTTAGAAAGATTAAATACTAATAACAGAGGTATCACTTTGACTAGTGATTTTAGTACGTCTACTGTAAATTCTTTAGATTTAGAAATCTATATAGAAAATTATATGGTAAAAACTAAAAATATTTTGGAAAGGTAGATGCAAATAATTATGTTCTGCAGTTCGCTGATAGCAGAGCTCACTAACAGAAGAGGAGGTGATACCACCAGCAGGAATCTTTGCAAGCAGGGTTCATGGTAGGGTTTGCCATCAGTAGGGTTCACTATAAGTGGGTTCACTAACAACTAGGTTCACTTACAGTACTATTAACACCACATTTCATTACCCATGGTGTTTATGTGAAGGACTCATGTCTAGTGCAATTCACAAATATTAGTAATATTGCCATTAAAATGTACTGTGCAGAGTTTATTAACAGCTGGGCTCACTAAAAGTAAATTTCACTATAAAGATTAAAAGTGACTTCACTGACAACTAGGTTTGTTAACATTGTGACTCATTGCAATAAGGTTCTATTAAAAAATCACTAAGGTCACCCAGGTCACTTCATCTTAATGAAATTGACTGGGCCTGCGTACTATGATCCTATATGTTTAATCGTGCGATGTTAAACACCTCTAGATGCTGTCTTCCTGACAGCCATAAAAGGCTCTTCTGTTGCATGGACTGAGCAAACTTCTGTCACATGACTGCAACTCCCCCTCTGAAACCATTGAGGAACACTGGATTGGACCAACTATGATGAAGGCAACCTCGATGATGCCATGGAAATAGATGTAAGCAGCATAGAAAAAGGTAAGCAAAACAACAATTTTTAACCTTTTTATGCTGAATGGTGGGGAGGGTTTACAGCACACCTAGGAACATTAACACACAAGTCTTCAAGGTACCCCTACCGGCCCAGAATTTGGAAATCACCCAGTTGTGTCTAAGGTGGTTACTACTAATATTACTACTACTAATGATCATATGGACTTTAACTTTAAATTTTTATTTTTTTTAAAGACTAGGGATCAGCATCAGTGGAGTTCACCACCAGTTAAGTTGCCTAAGTTCACTTATAACTGGAAGATTTCACTTTCACAACCAGCACTATTCAGAGTTTATGCCCAGGAAGGTTAACTAACAACATTGATTGCCACTGTAGTTCTACAACTACTACGTTTTGTTAATGCCTGAATTACAGCAGCGTCCCTGCCATGTAAGTTCACTACTAGCAAGGGACACAAACATGAGCAACCCAAACAGGGTAGGTGCAAGGATTTTTGGCTACACCGGAAAATATGCATTTTGCTTCTCCCCCAAGCAAAAGAAAATGCATCTTCACCTGTGTTTGTCTTCACCATTTTGAATTTCTTACACCCTTTTGTGTTTTGTAACCCCTCATTTCATTGTCTTATCTGATTTAGTGTATGTATCCTATCCCCCATTTTTCCTCTTTGTGTCTTTTACTCCGCCCTTTGTGTATCTCTTATTTCCTCCAGCCACTTTTGTGTCTCTCTCTCCCCCAGCATTTTTCTTATCAAGCCCCTTTTGTGTGTCTCATCAACCAGCAACCTTTGTGTGTCTCTTCACCCTAGCACCTTTTTGTGTCTCTTTCTCTCCTTCCCTAGCTTCTCTGTGCCCTCCCCTTCAAAAAATGCATCTTCACATGTGTGTCCCTTATTCCCCCTCTTGAATTTCTTACTCCCTTTTGTGTTTCTTATTCTTTCTTTTGAATGTCTTTAGTGTATCATATCCCCCATGTTTCCCTTTGTGTGTCTTTTACACCACCCCTTTATGTGTCTCTTACTTCCCTGCAGCCTCTTTGTGTGTATATTACTTCCCGACAGTCTCTTTGTATGTCTCTTACTCCCCTCCAACCCCTCAGTGTGTCTCTTACTTGCTTCATCCCCTTTGTGTGTCTCTTACTGCCCTTAAGCCCCTTGGCATGTCTCTTTCTTGTGTGTACCCCCGAGCCCATGTTTGTCTCCTTTACCCCTCACCCAGCCTTTTCCTCTTTCTCTCCCAATACTCTTTTGTGTATCTCTTTTCCCATCCCCATCCCCTCTATATGTCTCTTTCCCCAGCACCTTGTCTCTTTCTCCCCTAGCTCTTTGTGTCTTCCCAGCCCCTCCATGTATGTCATTCCCCCAGTGCCTCCATTCCATGTGTTTAATTTCCTTCCTTAGTCCATCCATGTATCTAATTACCTCCCCCAGCCCCACCATTCTTGTGTCTCATTCACTCAGTCCTCCCATGTGTCTCATTTCCCCTGCCCTCCGATATGTCTCATTCACCCAGGCCCCCAATGTGTCTCATTCCCCCAGGCCCCCAATGTGTCTCATTCCCTCGGCCCCCCATGTGCTTCATTCCCCAAGTCCCCTCATGTGTCTCATTACCCCAGCCCTCAATGTATTTTATTCCCTCAACATCCCCATGTGTCTCATTTTTCCCCTCTCACCCCCCAATGTGTCTTCTCCTCTTTCCCTTTCCCCCATGTGTCTCCTCACCTTCCACCTGTAAAGCAGGACCAATCTGCGTACCGGGGGAGAGGAGCTTCAGAAACTTCTCACCAGTCTGACAGCAGTTCGGTTTTCCCTGTGTTTCCTGTGTGCACTTGCACCCCCAGGACCGGTGCACCAGCCCTGAATTCAAAGAACTAATGTTTCAAGAGACCAGTTTAGAAATTAATATAGCAGAAAAAATGAAAAATTGGAGAAGGAAGACTATATATCAATTCGTAACACAATAACAGGCATCAGGGAGAGGTAAAGGTAAAAAAATAGTCAATAAAACCTGTGGTAAGGCACAGAGATACAACATAACTAAATACTAGACAGGTCACATATTACAAAAGCCAGGAATTCTGATACAAAATCAAAGTCTGAATCACAAGAAAATCTGAAAAGTCTGAATGACAAGACAGGCAGTAGAAACCCCCACATTCCACAATACATTCACAACTATGCCAAATACATTCTAATCAAAGAATTGAAAAGTATTTAATAATGCATTTTATCTGGCTGACCCAGTCAAATGCTTTCTGCTTACTCTACATTCATGCTTAAATTCTGGATATGTTTTTTTTGTCGGACATTGCCTTGTGGCTACATGGCCTTCTTGCTCTCTTTGTCTTAGACCTTTTTTACCTGCACAGTAGGCTATCACTTGCCTGCCAGAAACTTCCTCTGATTGCTTGTATTGTTCGCTCCTTATTCTAACTGTCTGCCCTTTGCCTTTATTTCGGCCTTTGGCTGCAGGACATTCCTCTAATCTTTGCCCCGTCTTGTGCTCTGCTTTCATTGATCCTCTTTGGCATCTTTAACTTTGCCTGCTGTATGTTTTGCAGGTATAATATACTTTGTTTCTCAATGTCTACAAGAGATATTAACTCCTCACTTTTAGTTTCACTTTGTCCAAGACTTTGCATTGTATATAAGTGTGATGAAGCCTAAACAGATCTTTCAACATTGCCATAAATTATGCCCAAGAGTGTATGAATAGACCTAAGGCGGTGGGTGATACAAACATTTGTAAATGTCTCTCTTGTTCTCCTCCTTTTCTTTTCTCCTTTATTTCACATTTTCCCTACTGCAGAAAGATCTATGTCTCATCAATAACTATTGCAGTTATTCTTTCCTAAGAGTTTTCTGAATCTACAATTGTTCCCTCTTCTCTTGGTTGAATGACTGTTTTCCCTCTATTCTAGAGTAACCTTCTCCTCTAATAGAAATTAACACTAACTCAGAAAAGTTGTTCAAACTCTTTCTGGGCTCAGTCCTCTTCAACTGTCAGAGTTTCTCCTTCTCTGCTGAGGAGCATTTCTCATTTAATTTTATGTAACCCGTCACCTCTGTTACCATCTGTCATTTAAATTATTTCATGTAACATTCTAGCCTTTCCCAGATCCCCTTGCATTAGCTTGTCTATCATCTACATCCCTCCCTTAGTTCCATGGGAAGGTCTGAGCTAGCACTTGTCACTATGGAAACCTACATATTCAGCTATTAATCCAAGCAGAGGAACTGTCAGTGGCTCACATTAGAATTATCACATTGATAAGGCCTAACTTATATATCTGTGTTTAAGCAGCTTACCTCAAGTGAGAACTGTAAAATAATTAATCAGTGCACCATGATTTATGGTAAACAGTGAGCATTTATTGAATAAGAACAAAACTTTCAAAATAGTTTATAGATCTCTAACATTTCCATACAACACCCATAATGAGCTCTCTTGTAGTTCTGCTGCATATCATGACTCTTGCACAGGAACATCTGAGTATACATTTAGACATATTGTCATGTTAGTGTTCATAGATGAGGGCTGAACCATAGCTCAGCTTCCCAGAGAAATGCATGCCTGTCAAAAGTCCTGGATGGGCTGACTAAAACTGACAATTGTTTTCAATATATTATAAGTGTGTGAGCCCATTAGAAATCAGAGGAGGGGTTAGAGGCTCTTGTATAACCAGTGTAAATGCCAGGGAACCTGATATAGAAGTGACAAACTGACCTCCATTTCTACTTAGTAGTAGAGCTTGATTTGGTAGTCATTCACTGTATATAAAAGATAATTGATGTTCTTTATATGCCAGGAACTTTTTCTAGGTGAGACTAAATCTATAATCTAATTGCTGGGATATCTCCGCCTACGTTATTACAGGGGTACTCTAATCACCACTACACAGGAAATAGAACACATTATAGCTACATACATAGTGTTATTAAAATATCTCCTTAAAAAACACAAAACACAATAAAAAAATAACACTTAAATGGACACTCCAGGCACCCAGATGACTTCTGCTCATTGGAGTGGTCTGGGTGCCAACTCCCACTACCCTTAACCCTGCAACTGTAATTATTGCAGTTTTTTTGCAATAATTACCTTGCAGGGTTAACTCCACCTCTAGTAGCTGTCTACTTGACAGCCACTAGAGGGCACTTCCTGCTCTATAGCACAGAAAACCTGTGCTAGAGCGTCGCTGGACGTCCTGACGCTGTGTGAGGACCTCCAGCGTCGCTCAATTCTCCATAGGAAAGCATTGAAAAGCATTAGGACTCCCCGTCCGGTGGGCAAGATTAGTCTTGCCCACTGGCCGACGTAAAGACTGGGAGGATCGGCAACGAGAAGAAACCACCGCCGAGGGACATCAGCGGGGTCTCAGGTAAGTGACCTGAAGGGGTTTTCACCCCTTCAGCAACCGGGGATGGAGGATGAGAGGGAGAGAGGACCTGCAGTGCCAGGAAAACGGATTGTGACGGAGTTTCCCTTTAAGCAATTCACCACATTAGTTGGGTATTATCCAAGTGTTACAGGGTCCAACTAATGTGGTGAAACATGTTAGTGTTACTTTTAATTGAGTTCTATGTATTTTTAAAGAGGTATTCTGATACAATTAGTGAACTATTTATTCTCCTGGACCATCCTATCTTGTTCCTGATATCTGGACACCATATTCCAGATATCAGGAACAAGATAGGATTTATTTTTACTTTTTACTTTTTTAACCACAGT